>JAPDSC010011542.1:27506-49866 GCA_026290005.1 Latrodectus geometricus | reverse complement strand
ATATATGAAGAATGAGGATTGAGTATCTTCTTATTATTTAGTATTTAAGGACAATTTTGGTTTTTCTTTTGTTAGAAATAATAAGAAACCCTTATGTATAAAACCTAATATATAATAATATAATTAATATTAAATAATTGTTAATTTGGAATGTGGAGTTAATTTTCCTAACTATCTTAACATTCGTCATTCGCTGAAGGTGGCTGTAGAAATGTATTTGAACTAACAAGGTGATTAAACTAGCAATAAAAAATCATTAGATTTTGTGTCCAATATTTCCCATCCCTAAATTTAAAAATTTGTAAAAATATTTATTAAATGCTTTTAAAGCAAATTGTCAAAGCAATTTACAAGATCATTCTATGATTAAATGAGGAGTATAATAATTCATTACCAGAAAGAAAGAATAATCAGCAGAAATCAAGAAAATTCAGTAAACCTATTGTAATGATCATTTTGTGCATAAAAACTTGTATCATTAGTAATCATCATATACCACCATGAAAACATTTCCAAACTGATGGTTTCATGATGAATGACTGAAGAACATTTGTAATAGTATAGAATTCCCTTTAAAAAGTAGTTTCTGATTGAGTTAACCTTCTGTGCAAGAAGTTATCAAAAGCTGTGACAATTCAATTTCTTAAAACGAGTGACAATTCAACTTCTTAGAACTACTTGCTATTTTTTAAAATATTATTAAAACCATTTGATATATTGTGTGACAGAATTTTTTTTAAATATGTTAATGACATAATAACTCCTAAATGTATATTTTACATTCTTTTTCCCTTGTTTTTTTTTTACTAAAGATTAATATTAGTTAAAATTATGATCGAAATTTGTTTGAATTGTTATTTTGAAAATATTTTCTCCATACCCTTCATTACATTAAACATTAATAACATAGTTTCCATCTCTTGTTCAATATCCAATTGATTCTCACATGCTTATTCCAACAAAATCAAACAAAAAATTGTATTCACTTGAATAATCCCTATTTTTCGTCCGTTTTAAACTTATAGTTATATTCAAAAATTGTCTCACTTTTGTCTACCAGAAAAATACATTAGTTTGGAAATTATCGACGATGTTCAATGATTTATTTACATATTTATGCTAAATTTTCAGTGATTAAATAAATGACTCTTGTTGATTTTTAATTAAAATTTTCAGCAATTATGTCAAAATGCATTTATGATTAAAACCACAAATCTACCTTGCGAACAAAAACGAAGCAAATATTGTTTATCAAGGGCATGCAAAAATATCCCCTGAAGTTGTTTTTCTCTTTTCTGAAAAAAAGAGGAAGAACAATCGAATATGGCATTCGGAATCGAAATTACTCGAGGTACCAGGTGTGCTCTCTTATGCGGAGCGAAATCACTGTGAAACAATAAAGAATAAAAAGGTAGGGGAGGGGAAATAGGAAGGGGGGAAAGCAGACGAATAATGAATAAAAAAAGAAACTGGAAAAGATTCTAGGATCTTCCGCTTTTCTGTCACTTTGATATACTTCTCTTTCGTATTGAAGCCCAAGCCGCACCTGCTACCCAAAACCATTGGTGGCATGGTACAGTTTCAACCCTTCCGCCTTGTTGTAGAGGGGTAAAATTTTAGTACGTTGGTGAATGGGGCAGGGGAAAAACGAATAAACTTCTCGACCGCTTTTCTTGTGTTTCTGTTGCTATTATTTAGTTCCAGAGGAAGTGCTTCCCAATTGGTTTGAAGAGTGAATTAGGTCACAGTTAAGCGGGGGATTTTCTTACTGTTTTATAGTTGAGGTTGATAAATGTTGGGTAGTTTATTGTTACACGTACTCGAAGCCTACTTTGTTTTGCCTTAAAAATGCTTTCAAATGAAACTGAATTATATATTCAGATCATTCAAATCAAACTAAATAACATGCATTACCAATTTGATCCTATAAAAGTTTCGGAGAATGTTTTGCATACTTTTTATAGAGCCTTAATTAAATTTGATAGATTTGCATAAACTATTTAATTATTCAAACAAAGTTATATGTTAATTTTCCTGCATTTATACGTGGTGTATTCTTTTATTATGCAAATCTATTGCATAAATAAATATGTTAAAGCAAAAAAAGTGTGTTTTGATCTGTGCCAAAAAAAAACTTAATCGTTCATTTATATATACAGGTTTTATGGAATTTAATAAATTATATTGAATACTATAGTATTAAAATTGTGCAGAAATACTGTGAAAATAAATACTTGTAATGATAATTTTCACAAAACTTTTTAATAATAAGTCCTGCCATTGTAATAATACTAATAAGATAATTTTATGGAAACAGACTGATGTGGTAAATTTTTGTAAAATGCACTTGACCAACTATTTCAATAGTATTTTTTTCAGTTTTTATGACTTTTGTCTGGAAATTTTTTTACTTATTTTTGCAGAAAAGGAAACAGTAAATTACTTATTAGTTGTTTATACTCTGTATAATTTGAAAATATATAATTTTTTAATTCTTATCACACATTTTAAAATACCGACTTTGCATTATATAAAATATACATTTCAAAAAACAGTGTTATAATAAGCTTTTTCATTTAATTCTAAAAGCAAGGAATCATAATCAAAGTAGTAATTATACTATTCTCGAATACTCATTAATATAAAGATAAAGAAAAATTTTCATATTTTAGAGAACTAAAAAATTATTTATTTATTAACATTATCTTTTTAGATGGACATTGGATTTACAAATAATATATGGAAACTAACACATTCTGATTTATAAAGTAGATTTTACTTTTTTTCATAAAATATATTTTAGGTGAATAATGATGTTTACTTTATAAATAAATATTCTAGAAAATCAATCAAAAGATTTTTCATTAATCAAATATCATGTTTCAGCGTTCAAAGAAAGATTACAATCGTGATTTGATTCTGAATCGGATATTATTGGGAGATTTTGGTAGCTATATTTTGGGACGATAAAACGTTCTTGATAGTTTTGATATTTGCTTTTAATATTCTTCAATTTATTTATTAATATCACTGCAATTATTTCTTTAATAGTTAAAAATCAGTTTCATGAAATGGAATTATTGAACTTGGGTATTATATTTTTAAAATAGTTTTACATATTTTTTTTTATTTTAAGACGTAAAATGCTCCTCACCCATATTAAGAAATGATATTTTAGATATGGATATATTTTCCTTTTCTTAACTCTACACACTCTTGCATAGATAAAGAAATTTCATCAGAAACTAAATTTTACTTTTTAAAATTATAATAATCAGAAATACGTCACAATGATATGAAGTTTATACTATGCAAAAAATGTTCAATATAGAAATAAGAATGTATTAGATATTTTATTGAAATGCATTCTCCACTATCGTGTTGTAGCAGCATAAGGATATTTAAGGATCTACTAATCTGAATCCATTATTTTTCCCCCAATTTGCTTGAAAAATTTGAGAGAGAACTCACAAATTTTTTAATCTACCCACAAATATGCTTCCCATTTCAAAAAATAAATTACTTTTACAAAAAAACTTATTGTGAATTCTGTAACAAATTGTGTATCAATTCCTCTCTAATTTCCATGTGATAAATAATTATGATAATAAAATATTGTAAAATTAATTGTTGACTCTTAAGACAAAGTATAGTAGAAGCCAGTCATCGAATTTTATTAGGACTGGTCCTATTCGGATAATCAAAATTTCGGTTGGTTTTATTCTTTTAAAAAATAGTGTCTGTTTGAATTAATTTATTTATTTTGAAAATGGTGTAAAACTATACATTTTAGAAGAAAACATTTTTTAATTAATTAGATGATAAGATAACACGTTCACATATTAAGATACATACAAGGGATGTAAATTTGTGCAGTATGCACATACACTTTTGTAAATGAAAGTCATTGCTTCCTGAACATCTTAGCTAGAGTAATCTGTTTGATTGCTTTCATGTCTTCTGGCAATGAATTTCCACAGCCACTTGACAGTGAGACTTTACATGTGGTAATTAACATGAAAATTAACACTCCATCACTTCAAAGCAATCTCAAGGCTAGTAAATTCTTCACTAACTGATGGTCCTATATCTGCTTCAACTTCGACGTTAAGTAAAAACTTAAAAGCATTACAAAGCATTGATTTTCATCATTTGCAATTTATCCGTATTATATTACAGAATCTGATGAATAATCATAATTCATTTTACATAACTTAAATACTAACTTATGAACACTAACTCATTTTATTGGGAATTGTCAAAAGAATGTTTCTAAATTGAATACCATGCCATTCTAATCTTCTCTTTCAATTCCTTTTTGAACTTTTTCATTTTTCTCCTTTCCCTTTCTCTTCTTCAGTCTAATTTATTTTTCTGAAATTGTGAAATCTATTCGGATAGACAAAGTTCAGATAACTGGAGTTCAACTGTATTTGATACTTGATAATTTCATAAAATATTTTGATTTAAAATCTGGTCTTCTACTCAGAAATTAAACAACATAAATCACCCAATACAATTTTACCACGTCTTATTTTTTATATAAGAATCAGAATCACTGGGATAGTATCTGACTATTATCGTTATATGATTATATTAGTTTTACTGCAATCCTAAAGCTATTCTTTCAAATGAAGTATGACTAGTTAAAATAGGGTTCTTTTCTTGATTTCATCATATTGACAACATCTGATGTAAATCATTAAAGTTGTTTAAATATATCATTGATTATAAACAATAAACACCAACTAGAGGATCATGATTGCACTACTTGTTATTGTTTTAACATATTATTTGTGATATTTGTAAAACACCATTTCTCACCAATACATTTTTAATAATAAATCAATTAGAATTTTTTTTTCTTTTAAATTTTGTTACAAAAGCATTCTTGTTGCACTAATGCTTCCTTGGACCCAGCCCTGAGTTTGGCTCTACCAGTAGTGTTACAATATTTCTAAGTTAATTATTTTATAATGGATCTTTTATTGCGAGATTATAAGTTTGCAAAACTTCTAAAATGTTATAGAAATTACTTTCAATTTAGATTGCTGCATACGACAAAATAATGTGTTTCTTATAAACTCTTTTTTGTATCAAATATTGTTTTTTTCAAAATTAATGAATTCAATAATATTTAGATTAAAATATCATCTCTATTTTGGTAAATGAATTTCCATGTTTCAAATATTGCTTAAAAAGTTTTAGCAGTATATGAGTACTAGATTACAATATATAAATTTAATGATTTATGAAATATTATTTAAAAATAAAATAATATCAGTTTGTCAGTATAAAATAAATAATGTCAGTATATTATTTAAATGTTAAATAATTCAGAAGTCAAAATTTCTAAATTAGTTAATTAATGTTAAATAAGATTTAACAAACTATTATTGGTTATACATGTATCAAACAAATTGGAATTTAATTTTATTTAATAATTTAAAATAAAATTTAATGTCTAATATAAGTCTTATGATTCTATTTAATTCAAGTATTATTTAGTTGTTTGCCAATTTTGTAAAATGCCTCAAACATTATGTCATTTTAAGAGGAACATTAAAAAGATATAAATAAAGTTTTAAAGAAATACTTTAATAAGCTTATCTACTATACTTATCTACTGACATTATTTAATTTCAAAATAATATTTCATAATATCCACTGATGTTATTTAAGTCCATTAACATTTTATAATAAATTAAAAGATAATTATATCTGAAATTAAAAAATATGGAATATTTATGTGTGAAAATAAACTATTCAATTTAAAGAATTTTGTTTCAAAAAAACAGAAGTCTTACAATTTATTTAATAGTAATTACTGAAATCTGAAATACACTATAAATCTGAAATATTTTCTAAAAATTTCATAATTTTTTATATTTAAATTCTATGCCATATTTAAATGAATGATTCATCCAATGGCATATATAATAGTAATGAAAATCAAAATTTCTCTTTACAAAAATTACAAAATACGTATAAAATAATAAAATTCAATTTTATGTTAGGTTAAAATAAAAAAAACTTCCTATACAATATTTGTTTCTAAAAGAGAAATATTTTGCAATAGTACAAGAATTACAAAAATGTTCGTTTGAAGAAATTTAACCTACCTTCATAAAATGGATGATTTTAATTTTACTTAAGCAATTTTATAAAGATTATGTTGAAAAATTTCTACTATAATAAAATGATAGTCTCACACATGTGATAAGATTATTCTATTAAGTAAAGTGAGATATATTAAAAGAAAAGAAATTTCGAAGCGTTTAAATTGTTAAATAAAATATTTAATCTGATTACTAATTGTTATTTTTTGAAAAAAAATTATTTTATTGTAATGTAATGCACACAATTGAATAAATTATTCTGTTATATTATAGAGATTAATAAATATTTTGGTCCTAATACATATTTTCTTGTTTGAAATATTTTGTTTCAAATTTTGACTTAATTTCTGTTAACAATTTTAAAAAAGAAATTTTATTTTTAATTCATCTGGAACAAAATTCTATTTATAATTAGTTAGGCTTACAAAACATGTATGAACTACAGTTAACTTATTCAAATTTAGGTGTCAACTTTATTTATTAAGTTTAAGTTAGCTTTTTAGAATTGTGTGAGCCGCATACCTAAAACTTTTCAAGATTTTCATACATTCAGAAAGATTTGTATTGCTTCATTGATTTTGTTAAATATAGTAATATAATAAAAAAACATTTGTATAAATTCTTATCGTTTAATGCTGATTTTATCAAAACTATATCAATTTTTATATTATATCTAAAACTCTTTAATAATTTCACTTATTCAAAGTCATAATATAAGTATATATTGTTGGCAGTTTATAAATGGGGAAAGATATCCTTTCCTTATCATTCAGGGGTACATTTCATCATTAATTTTGAAAATGGATATACGTAATAGTGTTCCCATTAAATATTATCAATTGTAACTACCATGATGAAACGAGATTTATAAGCTGAATTCAAAACTATCCAATGTAACTACGTTTTGATGAAACATTTTTAAATAAATAACTAAAAATATCAAATTAGTAGAATATGTGCTTGTATTAAATATTTAGATTTCTTTTATGAAGTTTTCCTTGATACTTTAGATAAAATAATTAATTTTTTATCAAATTCATATTAACTGAATAGGAAATCTTAAAAAATAGCTTTCTAGAATCTTTTAGTTTTCTAACAGAAAGAATCTTTTAGGTTTCTATTTCAGCTGTGAATATATCTGCTATTGATGATAATAAGAAAAATATAAGTGAAATAAAACTCGTCAAAAATATTGTTTTCCAAATTTCAAAGATCGCGGTAATTTTATTTGTTTTTAAGTAAACAAAAATTTGACACCACATCTTTTCATGTGTTATTATCTACAGATAAACATATTTAAAAATACTCTTTTGTCATTAAATATATCCAAACGAAAAATTGCATACATGGATATATTTAACAATAAAATAGTATAAAGGTATAAATATTACATTTTTTTTAAATTTAAAGGCCTTTATTTTATAGGAAAAACTTGGAATATAAGTACTTTACAGGAGCATAAATTATGGAGGATTTTCTTTGAACAATAATAAATTTTTATGTACTATAAATTATGGTTACATTAAGAAATATAATCAAATCTGAACAATATCATTTTTTGAGATAAAAAATTATTCTTTAAGCAATACTTTGATTTCTCTATAAAAGCACCCCATCTTCCATTTAACAATGATATCATAAAATTCTTTTTTAAAAATGAAACAAACTAACATAAAAATATGTTGTTAGATATAAATGCAATATATTATATTTTATAGAAAATCATGGTATATAATAATCAGTATTTTGTTAAAACCTATCCAATCTATTATTTCATTCAAATTCATTATTTCCATAACTTTTTTACTATATTTTCGTTTGTACACAGTTTATTTTTGAATTTAAATATAAAATAGAATATTTTTCTTGCACATATCATTAAGACTTGTGTTTCAACTGACGTACAAGTCTTATTGTTATATTGATAGATTGCTGTCAAAGAATAGTGGTACAAAAGATGAAGTTTTATTATAATAAAAACCAATGGGGGGGGGGTAACATTTTGTTTTCGTCTTTGATTAAGGTCAAATATTTAGTTAAAAAATTCACATTGGGAATTTTTTTTTAAGTTGAGATTTCAGAGCAAGTTGTTTTTTATTCTAAAGTTAAACAGATCTATTAAAAGCTTATGAAAATAAAAAATAATAATAATAAGTATGAATAGTATTAAGATAAGTAATTTTTTTGTTGCATGGAGGGAAAATAACAAGAAATGCTGATTGTCATAATAAAAGTATTTAATTTTTTTATAGCAATTTTAAGTATGTTTCTTTAAATGTCTTATGTTTATAGCTAACTTTAAAGCTGTTTTAAGAGAAAAATATGTTTCTTAAAATATCTGTAAGATAAATTACCAGAAAAGTAGCATTTGAAGCAACTTTTAAAAATTTTTTGAGCAAGTATCTGAAATAAGAGGACAAACAAAATACAATAAAAACTAAGAAAAATATCATTACTTATTCAATTCTAAAAGCCAATAATTTCGCGTTTCATTTAATATGGGATAGTGATTCATTTAGCAGTCAATGACTTACTTTAAAAGTCACAGACAACTGAAATAAAAGTATGCTTTGAAATTCATGGAAACAATTATTGTTTAACAATTATTTTTCTAATTTGAAGCAAGTAAAAACAAAATATTATATTTTTAATGCTCGTATTTTCCAATAATAATTTGTACGTTTTAAATTAAGATTAATGAATAAAATATAAAAGTAATACCAAAATCATTCAATATCAAATGAAAGGATGGACATATTATTTTTATAATACATAAATTAGAACTCACTGCATCTAAACAAATTAAACCATATATGTACTCACTAATATAGTGCTATTTTTCTCTAATCTTCTCAACTGGAAATATTTATACAGGAAATAGATTAGCAATACTTATGTTCAATTTATTTTCTGAAATATATAATAGGAAGACGTATACGGAATATCATATGCGGAAGAAACTCAGCCTGATTAGACTTTAGAGATAAAATTGCGATTCCATCCTTATACTTTACAAAATATTACTTGGCACTCTCTATTAATCAGAAGCTTTTTAAATTATTAAACACGTAAGCTATATAAATGGTGCGAAATATGAGAACTAGAATATTGCATTTTAAAATGTTTTTAAATACATGTTTACAAATAAAATTTTTAGTTTCGATAACTTATTTCTGTGATGTGATCATAAAAAAATCAAAGAATTCAAAATATTTCTCATTCGATTTTTCTCATTTGCCCATTATTTCTCATTTGCCTATTGAAGTCATGAAAACAGAGAATTCTTTAAATTAAGATTTATTCCTTTTATAAAAAATTATAACGACTATTTAAGTGAAGATTTACTTGTAAGTCTTTATTTGCTATTCCATTTAATTATGGTTGTCAGTTTCTTAACTAATTAAAGTTATATGCATGTTACTATACTTAATATTTATCAAAATATTACAAATTTTCCTAAGTATTTAAAATGCTTATATATCTAATTCTTATTTAATAATATTATAATATTTATGATTTTATTTCATAATTTTTACATAACTAAATAATTTAATGTTTATTTTTAAATGTTTTTTTCTGTTACTAACTTAAAATAAGGCTCATGATTAATATTATATTAATATATAAAATTCTTGACTCTTTAGTATTCTTAATATTTCTGATATTAGGTTCAAAAATATGTCACATAATTTAAGAATACTGAATTATTTTTGTGCTACTCCATTAATTACAATGTTTGCATACAGTTATTATGTTTCAAAAGTGTATGAAAATTTTAGCAACTTTATTAGATTTGGTATTTTTTGTTATTTAAATATTTATAAATTTCTAGGAGTTTAGCATTTTTAATATTTACTTAAAAATAATTCAGTTTATTTTGCAAAAAGTGACGTAGGCATATAAGTCTAGTTTATTTAAGTTGTGCACTCGAGTTCAATAATAATTAATTAATGATTTCTTTTATTCTTATCTGATTGTGATAAACGTTTTTGTCTAACAGTGATGGTCACAAAACTTTTATAAAAAGAAGAATTAATAAAAATAAGTAAAGCAAATATATTATATATAATAAAAGAAATATAGAAAAAGAAACTAATATTTCGAAATTAAATAAAACATTCATAAATATTCATTTACTGAAGATAAATTAATAGATGTTTGTAATGTATGATTTCATTGTTGTTTATCGTGAGAATTTGACCAGTAGTATAGTTAAATTTATATCAAGAAGATAGATTAATAAATAAATAAAAAAAATTCAATCTCCAACTAGCTATTCTTAGCTAATTAAATTGGAATAGCATTGCTTTCTTAAAATATGTATAAACCGTCTTTCTTACATCCCAGGACTTCTCATGTCTTCATGTATTACAAAGATGTTTACAAAATCACATAAATTATATATTCCCCCTCTCTTTCACCATCTCATTAATATTATAATTCCCCACATTTTAATCATATTTGTATTCCATTTGTTGACTGAATTCATTTTTCTTGTAGTTTAATCTATACTGAAATAATTACTTTCCTATTATTGATTTTTTTATGTTGTACATAAAATTATTTATGTTACCATCAATAATCATGTTTAAATTTTATATATTAAAATTTCTCCTTGTTTTTATATGGGTGATTTTTTTTTAGTTTTATTATATGTTTCGTTTACTATTAGCTTATGAAATACTTTCTTTATTAACAGCATAATTGCTTTGTTTACTATTACCTTTAAATTATCTAGTATTTCCAACAATTATTAATTAATAACTACTACTCTGAAAGAATATTCTTTTTTGTTAAGACATTTGCATTAAAAATTTTAAAATCAATGATCATTTTTAACTGTTATTAATATTTGCACTAGTTCTAGAGAACTATGTATCTTTCGGCTATTCAAAAAAGCTAGTAAGCTCTCATTATTAAAACACAAATTATCTTTCACTAACAAATAATATGATCTTTATTGATTAAAAAAATTAAAAACTATTGCAGTGAGGAATCTTGTAAATTTGTTTTTATGGATACTATATTTTACTTTTCTAGAAAGCTTCCAAATCAGTAATAAAAAGAGGAATTTTCAAATTGGCAGTATCTATTTACATCACTAAACTAGACAAAGAAATAATATTCTAATGCTAAACTAGTAAACCAGAAATTTAAATAATAGTAAAAGGGGACCAGTCACTCCTTCAGCTACGATAAATATGCATAAAAACTGTGGATGTTATGAAAATATAAATTATGAGCATTGAAGTTGTGTAAAATATTGTATAAAAAATTTATTGATAATTTGAATCTTCGAAACAGTAACGATCGAGTGGTATAAGAACTACTCTTAGGTGTAAAAGAACTTATAGTTATTTAAAAATAATGATGTATTCACTTTTCATTAGTATACATTTATTTCATTCCTAACTTTAATTTTTCCAAGCAAATCATCAATTTATTCATTTTATATAGTTAAATATTTCAGCTTTAAATTAGTTCTTAAAATAATAATTATTGTGAAATAATTGCTAAATTCAGGCACTTTTTCAATAGCCAAACCATATCATGTTTTATTTTTTATTTATTTTTTTTTAATTATTTTTTTTATTTATTTTTTTTTAAACTAGTGATTTTTTTCGCAACAAAGCACTTAAGATTTAAAAGAAGTTTATGATGGTTTCACAGTGACATTTATAATAATCAAATATATGATTAAACATCCCACATTTACCAAACTTTTATGTAAAAATTTAGATACATTAGAATTTAATACATGTAATATTGATTCTAAAACTACAATGCTGCCTTCATATTCGGAAAAGCAAAACTACTTTTATCTAAACATTGAAATATATTTTCTTGTACTTAAATGAAATTTTAATTTTGAATACAAATATGAAGCACTAGTATCTTCAACTCTTAATAGAGGGTAATTTTCGCATTGATATTACTATAAACTGAGTAGATAATAATTAACACTTCAAACAAGTCCAGGTCTCACATTTTTAACCATTTTACGGCTCATTTTCTTATGTTTATAAAGAATAATGTCTGAAAATAGGATTAGTAGAAAAAATTTCTCAACAATTATTTTCATTCCTTAAGATTTATTACCATGAATAAAAATCGTGAAAGTTATCAGCACCTAGTATCACAAACTACATAATCTGTTTTAAAAAAAAGTATAGATTTTATTAATAACTAAATTATGACCTATAAAAAAATTATTGTTAAATTCCTACTCATTGTTATAAATTAGATAAGAAAAATTTCTAATTTGTTATTATGTGCTGTTATTTAATAGTAAATTAAATAACAGCCATTCTGTAGGTATTATTAATTCAACAAAAAATAAATTGAATTTCATATAAGTGCGATCAACAATTATTTGCAAATATAATTTAAGTCATCTTATGGTTACATAAATATTATAGTTTTTGCGATTTATAAATATATATATATATATATATATATATATATGTGGGGGGGTGTATGAGAAAATAATTTTTAGTTTCCATTAAACTATTCCAGGAATTTTGTTTTAAAATTATGCATTAAAATGTCAATTTAATCTTAAAAATAAACTTTTATATAAAATTAAACAATAATTACATAATTCATTTTTATTAAACAACCATATTGCAAACAAGCACAATTGAGAAAATGTGCTAAGATATTCATAGATGCTTAAGAGGATTTTACATCTTTTAACAATTAGACTTTAAATAAAATACATATCTGTAAAATTCATTAAGAAATTTAAAGAAAAATTCTTATTCAATATTTGAAAAATTTGCAGCGGATAAAATGAAATTGGGCATGTTTTACACATCTTTTAATGGTCCTAAATTGTGCATGAAAGTTAATTACGCTTTAAACTTTATCAGCCCAAAAATATGATTCCGAATCTCATCAAACAGTTTCTTATGAAATGTTTAGTAATAAATATATAATTAATGACACCATTATCTCAATTAAGATATAAATGGTGAATATATACAGTGTAATTAACGTACAACAGTACAAAGTATAGTTGAATATACATGTAGAGTAAAACATTAAAGGATTTTAAAATATCATTATATTTCACTCATAAACAGATTATAAAAATTCCTTCTCGGAAAAACTTAGAGCAACCTAGCATTTGGTAAGTAAAATTGTTTTTTTTTTTCCTCTAAAAAAATTAGAAGTTTTTCTTTTTAAAACTACAAAAAATAAGAATAAGTGTAATTAAAGTGAGAAACAAGGCCTTGTAGTTTTAATATTTAATTAAAACATGGGTAGCATTTTAAATGCAAATGTTAAATTCAAAAAATACTATTACAATATTAAAACATATTATTTTAATAAATTTTTACATAAATTTTATTTGTTAGCACAAAATATGTATTATGATGACTTAAATGTACGACATAAAATAAATTTATATTAAAACCTATTCTTTTTAGAAATAGAAAATATAAGAAAATACACAAATACTTAATATTGTGATTAAACACAAACTAACAAATTTAATCCGTTTCATCAGATGATGTTGAAGTCAAACTGTTCACCGGAAGAAATTATTAATTAATTATTATTAATGGAAATCATTAAATCCTGACACAGCCTAACAGTGTGGTGTTGATACAGCCAACTCATCAAACTCTCTCTATATTTTCCTTGCAAGGAAATTTGGACAAATATGTTTCATCCTCAATTTCCTGATCTTCACTTAACTAATATATAAATTAAAAAATATGTTGTTTAAATGCCATAGGATGCCTATATTCTAAGTAATCATTAAGAGCAGAATGTATAATTCAAGTGAAACTCATGAATATAAATAAAGCTTTAATACTAATTCTAATTTTTAATTATAATGACACTTATGATGAAAATAATAATAGTTATATTTGTAGTACACACACGCACAATCTTAATAAATTCAAAGGAAAATCTTTATGAAAGTGAATATTCATATTTAAAGAGCAGAGGCTTAAAATAATTAAATATCAAACAAAATTATGTTTTTCCTAGCTACAACTACTTTCCCTTTTTTAAACTTAAATATGTTTTATTAATTTAAGGAATTGTAAATCGTGAGCATAAAATAGAATTTATAGATAGTTAAACACTATATTTTTGCGACTTATGTATATAGTTAAATATAATTATTAAAAATCTTTTATATGTACATTACGTGTTATACTTAAAATATAAATATTTAAAAACTAACTAAATTTTCAACTACTAAGCTCAAATAAAATATTATGACTAAAAGAAAGAGCTGAACATGGTTAAATATTATTTAAACTTAGCTTCCGGCTCTAGGAATTATAAAATTTAAAAATAAAAGCATTATTTTTAAAAAATATATGTTTTGTAAATATTTTTTGCATTCATAATATAACCATTACTTCATTGAATTCAATTATGAGGAAATCTTAAAATAAATGAAGGTATACATTTAAATGTGTCTGTAAATTGTAAAGCAATGCATTTTTGATATTAAATTAGTCTTACAGTAACAATTCATCCGTTTCATACATTTATTTAATGCACAATTACAAAGAAACACATTATTAATGTAAATTCAGTTCCATGCAGAAAATACAATCAATTTAAAAAAAGATACACCGAATATAATTTGAGGAGTAGTTTCTCTATTTTCAAAACTGCAAAAAACGGTCACTTTTCTGATTATAGATGTATCCGGATTTCTTAGAAAAGTATATCTTTCGGTTATTCACCCTTGGAATATAAAAGGGTAGGGAATATTTTTCCCTCTGTAAAAGATATTCCCTATTCCACTTAAGGAAACAAATATAAAATTCCTTATGGAGAAGATGAAATCGTTTCTGCCCTCCAACAAGATATGTCCATCCATCTTGCAGGAGTAGTTTTTATTGTCAGTAATAAAAATGTCGGTCTAGTCGTCGTAAAATGTATCGAATTCTGGAAATCTCTCTAAGGATAGCGGGACTAGTGTCACTCGGTGTAGGAAGACATAGGTCATTTGGGATTACTATATTCGTTTGTCTATCTAATACTCGTACTTAAATGCTTTGTCACATTTTAAGATCATTTGGATGAAATGAATGATACTGGATGGATTAGTACCAGCTATATATGCAGTCGTTAAGGAACAAACTCTCAAGTTACTTCTAATAAATATTATTCCATTATTATGATTACAATTAAATCATTATTAAATAAGTTAATTTTAACATATATAAAACGTTACAGAGATTTGATATCATTGTATTTTGCTTGGAGTTTAATTTTGATACAATGATAAAATAATTTATATTGTTTTCAGACTAAGGGGTGTAAATTATTATTCATCTAAGAAAATCTGTAAGTTTTAGCTAGTTAATGGCTAAGATATAAACTATCGAATTCATACTATATTAGATATTGTTAAAATTGCTGAAATTATTTTCCTATTTATTTTTTTTTCAGATATATATTTTAAAGACACATTTTAAAAATGTAATTTTCTACTAAAGCAAATCATTCTTCAGTGAATCAAAAGAAGGAATCTACACCCCTATACAAAGCAGTGAAGCAAACCCTGGATGTACCTGAGTTAACGGTTTTGGAATACTACTCTATTATTCAGCGCTTGCAAATTCGAACCCTAATTAGATGATGACCTCGTTCCTGAGGTGGCATCCTCTTCTTCACATCCACACCACACAGAAGGTTGAAATTTGGACACGTTTCAGATTAACGTGGAATTATATTCATTGTATGGGAAGAAAGAATGTATAATATGTACTATATTAAATAGGAGAAACGATAACTTTATTCTATCAACAAAAGGAAGATGGGAAACTGTTTAACATTATATAATGAAAAATATGAAAATATATTTGAGAAAATTGTCTAAATTATTTACAAAAATTAAAAATCAATAAAATGTAAAATTAAAATATTCCATGAATTTCTTATGTCACGAATACATTAATTATATCATTATAATTATTTACAAGTATTAATTCAAAACATCTTCAGAGCAATATAGATAATTTAAACAATTAAAAATATATGAGAAAATATATTAATCATTCAATATACACATAATGAAGTGTGTAATTTATCAGCAAAAAATTACTTCCAAACTAAATTAAAAATATATGAGAAAATATATATTAATTATTCAATACACATATAATGAAGTGTGTAATTTATCAGCAATAAATTAATTCCAAACTAATTTAGTCTTTAAAAATAGAAATATAATATGTGAACAGTGATGAAATAATTGTATTCAATGGAGTAATATATACTGCATGATCAGTAGCATAAAATAGAAAACATTTGTGGCCTATTAAATTAATAAGTGTATCTAAGTATATAAACCACTGACTCGGAAAATAAACAAATGTAAACCTGTTTCATCAAATTGAACTTATAAATTCAAATCTGTTATGTTTAATAAGCCATTGATATATTACTGGAGCCTGCTAAATAGAAAAACTCTCGTTTTTGGAAAGATGCAGGCTTGATAATAACATAACGCAGATATTGATAATGAGGAGGTTGAAAAGATTCACAAAAGTTAATTTTTCATCAAATTCCCCACTGTTTATATGATATTCAGCTTACAGAAGACTGTCCCAGCTATAATATGAATTTCATCACTGGTTTCACAATTATGAGATTTTGAATAGTTTACAGTTAGAATACAGTTTCCACTCTTAATATTCAATAGCTATTTTTTTACCAACAGTGGTATGTACTTCAATTGTCATTCTTAATTTTTTTACTGAATTAGAATTTATGGTGAATTTCGCAATATTAAAAACAAACTTTAACAAAATTTACCTATTATGCTGTTTTCATTAAATACTCTAGAAACACAAGTTAATAAAAGTTTTTCTATGGCAGAAATATGCTCTCATTTAAATATTGGGGTCACAGAGGTGTATGCAGTTTTGAGACATTTCAAAAATATTTAAAACAAAGTGAATCAAATACTACATATTTAATTAATTAATTTTATAATTCATGTGCTTTGTTGAATTAAATTTATTAATATATTGCTGAAATTGTGAAATATATAAAGTCACATTTTGAAGTACGTCTTATTTCCTTCCCTGTTTGTATTTCGAATAAATAACAAAAAATATCATCTGCTAGGAATTTTTCAAATGAAAAATAAAGCAGAAAATATTTGTATCAATTACTTGTGTTACTTATTTGAAAATAATTACTTAAGATTATCAAATACTCAAGTCACTTATATCACAGCAATTATTTAAGATATTAAGTTATATTGGGAAATAGCAGCTCAAAATGTTCATTTCTTTGATACAAAAATTATCTTTTCACAATGTTGGGCTTTATATTGCAGAACATAATTAAAGGAAAACAAAATATGAAACAATGAACAATTTTTATTAAAGCATTACAATACCCATTATTTATATTAGTAACACTCTTGTCAAAGTATATTAAAAAATTAATTCGTTATTTAAGATAGTAATAAAATATATTCAAGGTATTTTAATGGCATATTTAAATTAATTTTATTTTTCATATGCATAGAAATTTCAACTGCTAGGATTCTTTTTAATCAACATTCTATTATATAGATTAATTTCAAGTCGATAGACACTATTGTAGTTTTCTCAAAAATGCAAACATGATTAATATTTTAAATACACTTAGAAAAAGGAAATATAGTTTTCTAAAAAAATCATTAGCCTTATTGATACCATCTTATCAATAGGTCATATGAGCAGAAATTCTGTATCTAAATTAATGTATTTGGTGAATCACATAGCATGCAAAATAACTGAATTTCGATTATAACTGCTCGAAATCTCAAAATTTTTATTATCCACAAAAAAGGAATCATCTATATTCATAATAAGTCAGCTTTATATAAATACAATAAAATTTTCATTATAAATTATTGATTTGAATTTACCTTCATTGGAGTCATCTAATGCAAAGTAATATATGCAATCTTCTCGAGTTTATGTATTAGATTAAATATTTATTTACCTTTTTTACAAATCTTTTCTTCCGCTTATTCTTAATAATTTTTGTTGGTTGACGACTATATTTATTTAGGACATTTTGAAGCCAGAAATCGAATACAACGCTTCTTTAAAATTAGTTATTAATTAATTAAATTTATTTACTTTTAATAATTTTTATGAATTCTGCATAAACAAAGAAAAACTATATTGGGTTTATAACTATATTTTCTATTACCATAAAATAACTAAGTTTCAAAATGCTCACTACACACAATTTATGGTATAACCAGAGTGCACATAATTTGAATATGATTTTAATGTTATTGAAAATAATTAATCATTTATAAATTAAAAACGTATTTAATATAAATCAGATTTTTCAAAAAGTCATTTTTTTCAATAATATATTGTAATTATGTGGAAAATATATTGTTATTTTAAAATTTTTATTTTGCTTAATTTATTTAATTGTTTGAATACTCAATGTTGTAACATTTACTTCATTTTCAAATAAAGTTTGAAAATTTAACAATAACTACTTTTTATTTTTATAATAAATTTTTCTAACATCAGATTTTCTTTCAAGTTACTCACATGAAATAACTAAAATCTACGATTTGTGATCATTTTCTAATTTTCATTTGTATTAGTTGCAAAGTCAAGTAAAGATAACACAATTTAAATGATGAAACTGAGATACGGTAAATGTAGCCGGATTTTTCCGATCATGGAAAAAGAATCAATAATCAAGAGAATAGAAAAGAAAATAATCATAACAGCTATTGGCATTTAACGGTGTTATGTTAACAAACAGTTTTCAGACTTTCTATAATTGAAAACCGAAACTTAAAAGACTTCTTCCCCAGACAGAAAAATTGATTCCTCCACCAGAACTCCCATTGTTGACATTCGATGGAAGCGGCGTCTCAACATAAGGCTGTTTGTCAAGAGCAATGAGAGTTACGAGTAGTGGGGTTTCCCAACTCCATCTTGGAATGATGAACATGGAAATGTTGGGAAAACCAAGTAACAGCTTTCCCGCTTCCTTTTCCTAAGGAAGAAAATCGATATTTCTAAGGACGACATTCCGATAAAAATGACACGATAACGTCATGACACATTCTTTGGGGTTAAATCAGAAACTGAAGTTAAAAAGAGAATGTTTATTGGAGATTTGTATAGTAAAAATTTCAAAGTGAATAATGTGTAAAATGTAGCACTGTGAATATTTGAATTATTAATACTTCAAATATTAAAATAATCAATCTTTTGAATGTTTTTATAACATAATTTGAGACGAAAACATATTTGCACATAATTATAAGAATAAATAATTTTTAAACTGTAGAATATTCTATGAGAATTTCTTGAGAATGGAATATGAGAAACATAATATTAAAAAAAACTAAGTATTTTGTTAAGAATCAATCATTGATGAGATGATTATAATTGTATTTCTTACATTAATAATAATGCATTTGATTTATTATATAAATTTTTCCTGCTTTTAGCGATCAAATATTGTTATTATAATTTATTGCTTTCAGTTAGACATAATTGCACCTATGGATTAAAGTTATTTATTTAATTTCAAGCTTAAATTTTATGCATAAAATTGCATTTTTTATAAAAAAAAATTAAGATGTAGTGAGTATAAAATAAATGGTTGAGAAACACTTTATACTTATACTTATTTACAAGTCAATCGAGCTTTAAGATTTGTAAAATCACTATTGCAATAGAAAAAAATAGAATATAAATATATGACTGTATATGTTTTATAGTTCATTTTTTTATAATTTATATTTTATTCTTTGAATGTATTTTTACAAATAAAAATGATTATGTTTCTAAAATATATACGCTTAAGATAATTCACAGGAAAAGAATTATCAAAATTTCCAGTGTCTTAAACCCATCATCAAAACAATCAATAATCAAGGAGGTTTTAATAACATTTTGTAAATAGGACTTTTAACACGGTGAAGAAGAAAATCAGGAAAACTGATAATCAATATATTTTGCAGACCAGAAAATATATACGCAAAAAGTAGAAACAAGAAAGTGAAAGCTCCCAAACTCAGTCCGATCATCAGATCTTCGACTCCAAGAATAATTATACTCTTCAGATGTGATGAGCCTACATTGGTAGTGTACTTTCAAGCAGCCTAGTGGACAAACTAGCCCCAAGATTATTGTAAGGTTTTTGCTTATGGTATGGTACAGCCTTTTGGCTGCAGTTTTCAAAGTTATTGATGCATTTTCATGTGTCTTAACGGAGAATATCTTCTCTATGACATCTGCTAGCATTTTCAATTAGAAGCATCAGGTCTTTTAGCACCACTTAATGGAAAGCCTATTGACCTATAGCTGTTGTAAGACATTTTAATATCCATCAGTAAATTGAGATTTCTGATGATATAAGCTAGATAGTGAGTAGTATTTACAGGTTGCAAAGGAGGAATCCTGGAAACTCACGAACCCATCTCGACGGATGAGTATGCAAGAAGTAGAAGCCCCACATCCTATCACCCGTTTAATAACGGTGACTGGGATCAAACCTGGTATTTTCTTTACAAAAGAAATTTACTCTATAATTATTCCAGTCTGTCTCAACTGGATTGGACATTTAAAATATAATGGATTTTAGTTATCGTAAAACAATAATACCACAAAAGGCATGTAATTTTAGAAATATCATTAGATTTTTTACATAGATATCACTTCAGTTATATAATTTATCATTATTGTTGTACAATTCTAAACATTTTATTTTTGGGCTTCAATTGAATTTTAGTTTTATACTAAAATCCCATTTAAATCCTAAAATAAAAGTTTTAGATTTACCATTAATAAATGAGAAATACAGTTTTTGAATTTTTAGTATCGATGCTTTTAAATAGGTTATTTTTATGGCAAATAATACAATATTATTTAACTTATTCAATTTGCCTCCATTTGAACGTGACTCATAAGAAAATTCCCTTGGCCTGAAAAATATCATCCAAAGCCTGCAATTCAGTGTCCTTGACCTATCCAACTAAAAACGACTAAACTATTTGCTTTTATTGTAAACCCAATTTTAATAACGCAGAGAAAAGCTGTTAAGAACTTAAGTCGGTTCTCTATTTCTAACACAATAATGCCAATATCGACTCCTTTTTCGTCGTGCTCTTTAAGGAGAAAAAAAGTTGACGGGTGAAGTGGATGAAAATAAAATATAAATATATCTCATTGCGTGGGGTTCTTTATTTTATTTTTCGGCCAACACAACGATCCAGACAATTCATAGAGTCATCGAGAGAGTTAAGTTAGATAACGTGACAAAGTGACGTCATTTATCAGAGGCTGCCTTGGCATTTCTGAAATATGAAATGAAAGCTTTTTCTCCAAAAGCTTGTTTTTTAATTATGAAGCTCAAAGAATGCATAGTCTGCACACACATTTGACAAGCCATTTGGAAGAATTATTTATTCTCACAGAATAGAATAATTTATTATTATGCTCGAATAATTCTATTACACTAGAATATTCTAAAAGAACTTTAGATACCAAGCTATCAAATCTGCGAAAATATTAATTTTGTTACTCTACTTAACAACAAAAATTGTGTTCATTTATTAAATTTGTCTTAATTTATTTATTAATGAAGCACTTTAATGTAAATATTATTATAATAATATAATTATATATTATAATAACAAATATAATTATAATATATAATTATATTACTATTTAATACAATTAACTAAATTCTATGATAAAATATTCAATGATTATAAATACTTACTTTCCATGCAACTGAATAATTACTTATACATAATAATTTAATATCAATAGAATTTCAATGTTAAATATTTTGAATTGTTTTATATACATATATAAAATAAAGTTTGTAAATCCATGATGCAGCTAATATTTTTAGTACTCCAAGAATATAATCTTATAATTAAAAGTTGAATATAAGTTCCTAATTTGTAAGATAGATTAAGCTTAAAGAAAAATACATAAACTACATTAATTTGAAAAAGATTTCTAAGAAAATTTGGAAATTGTTTTTTTTTATAACTATTTACTTAACTACGTTCTATTAAATATCTAGTAACAAAATTCTACATATTTTACGGAAGGTTTTTCATAAGTAATTACAAATACTTTTAATCCTGTGAAAGATTCTCATTACACTAAATGCTAATGATTCATATAATTGTTTATATTAAGAATATTTGTTTGTGAATGCATTTTTATGACTGATTTGAGAAACATACATGTGTAATTGCT
>JAPDSC010011542.1:0-27406 GCA_026290005.1 Latrodectus geometricus | reverse complement strand
TTTTTTTTCTAATAACGGTACAACTTTTTTTAATTCAATTTACACATTGATCAAATCTCTTAAAACATGCCTCATTTTGACTTATTTTTATTAAATAAACCTACTTGAACTCAGTTTTACAATAGAAAAAATTCAGTTTTCCATATTAGTTAAGTTGATTTTAATATTAGACACAACTTTTGTATTAGTAACTCTAATTTGATGAAATTTTAAATGAGAATCATTATGAACAAACGGATAAAAATAGATAAATCACTGAAATAGACTACTAATTACTTTTTAGATATATTACTCTTCTTAGTTAATTCTAACTTCTTTTAGATTTATTGCCTAATTTTTAATAACCAATTGAATATTCTAACAACTATTATTTTTATAGTTAGATATCTACTGCTTTTTAAAATATTTTCAGCTTAGTTTTAATTTGAGAGTTACTTTAAATCGTATAGTTATTTTTCATTTTAAAATGGTAAATAATTATAATATAAGTTATTAAAAATAACTAAGTCATAGATTTCTAAATAATTTTTAAACTAATTTATTCTGAGCTAATAACTGTTATTTATGACGTCAAATTTAACTACCACTTCCAAAATGACAGATTTGATTATTTTCATAGTTTATTCAAATATTATGATTATTTTTCATTTAAATATAAGTTATTGGAACTAAATTGCAACACTTATTTGTAATACTTAATCGAAAATTTTAATATTATGCCATTTCTAATGTGTTTCCAATACTTCTATAATACGCATATAATTATTAGACATTTATATTAATATATATGCAAAAGAAAGAAATTATTATTTCAAAACGCTTCAACTATAAATCGCACAAGAACAAATTCCCATTTCTAACTCTAAATGCATAAATTTTAAACATGAAAATATATACCTGGTTATTTAATTCAAAGAAAATGAAAATTTAAGTTCTTATATAATTTTTTACAAAGCAACTATTCTGTTCAGTAATATTATCAAACATTAAAAACCAATATATTGGAAAACCATTAGTAACGTAACTTAGTCTAAAATTCAAATTTCTATAAGCTCCGTACCGATCTTAAATTATAGTGAATTTTTTTTTTCTTTATCTAGATCAGTTCCTTCTTTTCTTAATTTGCTTAGCAAAAGAATTGCTGAGGCAAGACTAAGTCACTGATCGAATTAGATTCTCATGAAATAGTGAAGGCAAACATAATACAAAGAGGGATAAAAGCTAAACTTACTGGATTAAAGTAATTTAGTTGTTTGAACTGAAGCATGAAAAAATGAGTTTCTCTTTGATACAAATACGCTTATTCGAGGAAATGAGGTTATTAATTTCTTTCATAATGATTGAAAAATAAAGGATAAAAATTTATTATTTTTCTTTGTATACCTTTATTATTTGCTATTACGCAAGAAAATAAATATAAAAATATTAATCTATTTTTTAAAATAAGAATTTTAAAAAGAAATTTTTTGTTTAAACTGTGGTTTTAAAACATTATACTTGTAAAATGTTTTTAATATGATATATCTTTAGAAAGTTATAAGAATCATTTCTATAAAAAAAACAAATTGATATAATGTTGTAAAAAAATATAGAGATTATTTCGTATTATGATGTAAGATGGGACATTATTTACTTAATATTTTTTAATCAAATTGTCTATATCATACATAAATAAAATAATATAAAATATAAATAAATTTCTAAAAGTGATTTTTAAAATCAGAATTTTGCACTGAATATAAAATGATAGAGTCTATTACACGAGATATTATTTTTCATGCAAATGCAATTTTTACATTTATATGTTGATAAATGTTCACTGCAAAATACTTTCCATTGAAATTTGAATTTTTATTCAAAATATATTGAATAATTCTTTAATTTTCGAATATAAGCTATGCATATGTAACATTTATTAATCACAATGTTGTCGCAAATATCGAAATAATTACATTGTTAAATTTTACAACAATTGGTTTTATTAGAACTCCACCCATCTTTTTTACACAGGTAGAATATTAGAGGAACATCTAGCTCGAACAGTTAAAGAATATCCTAGAGTCATCTAACTTTTTGTCAAATAACTAAAAAGTTTTAAAGTAAAATTCAATTTCTTGGATAGAATACGCTGCTGTGATTCAAACCAGGAAGAACGCATCTAGAGTTCGATGTCTTACTGACCAAGCTACATGTGAGAGACGTTTTAGAGCTTGACGTGAAAATAAATAGTATTACTGATTGATAAATATTTTTCTTATTTTATTTATTTTTATTTTATTTCTTTAAAAAATTATACCCCTCCATGAAATCATATTAATATTTGAAATTGAAAAGAAGATTTTTTAAATTTAAGAAACGCTCTGAGGATTTTCTAATTAAATATCCTAACAATTACCAGTAAATTATCTAAAATGAAATAAAAATTGAAGTTAATAAATTTAATTAAAAGTTCAAAAAATTATATGATGCTTTTAGTGCTGTTCAATTGACTTTCTGATTCATATTATGAGGCTAATTTTTTTATTAATAAAACTATAAAACTCTTTGTATTAGTTAATTATTATGAAAACATAATTTCCAAAATACATAAAGTAAGTTTATAAGAATCATGAAAAAAATAAGAAATAGAAGTAGTTTGGGTGAAAATAATTTTGCAAGGATTCGTATATATAGAATTGAGAAAGAATAATAACCTTTATGTTTTAATAGCGTAAATAGAGGTTAAATAAATACATATAAAAATGATGCACATAAATGTTTAAATTGTATTTAGTAAAGCTTCTAAATTCATTGCAACGATACTATTTTATGATTAGTTTGATTAAAAAAATCTAATTTCATTATTAGAAAAGCTATGCATGTAAAATATATTTGAATTAAATTAAGCAAAAAATTAAATCTCAAAGAAATTTAAAAAATAAACTAATAAAAAAGGTAAGATTTAAAACCGATTAAAAGATTACATATTCGAAATTTATCAAGTGATTATGTACTATAATCGGATTAATGTTTTTATTTTCATTTTCATTAAATGTATCTGTTTAAAATAGTCTTTTGTATCAGGAGTACATCAATGATAAAAAAGAACAATAAAAAACAATAACGAAATAACCGATGAAAATAATTGTATATAGGATTAATATAGGACTACTTTCCCTTCTGTGACACAAATCGATTTGATACCACACTAAAAAATATGAATTTTCACTTGATTTAAATATTTTTAAATTATATTAAAATTGTCATAAGTATTTAATTAACCTCGCCAAAAAAGCAGTTTTATCTCGTATTGATGAAAAGCAATATTAAACATAACAAAATGGTAAAAAAAAAAATCATTTCCGCTTAAAATCAATCATAAAATGTTCAAAATGCTTAAAATTTTTATATTTTTGCAGTTAAAATAATTAAAATGCTTAGAAAATATAAATTAATTCATTCCAATATCATAAAATTTTAAATAAAATTTTTGTCTATAAAAGGTAAGGTAAAACGAACTTCAACTTTAATTTAGCAATAAAACATTTTAAATATGTTTTTATTTTCAAATATATAATTAATTATCTATATTTTTAAATATATAGATTATAATAAAAAATTGCAATTAATTTATATAATTTATAGAATAAATTAATTAGTAATTATCAAAAGTAACTTGACGATAAAGATCTACTTTAGTAAAAAATTCCTTTTCGATTTTGTATGTTATGTACTAATATTTCCGAATCATAGCATCTAGTTATTAAATATAAAGCTTTTAATTCATTTTATAACATTCAGATACTTTATTTAAAATCTTTAATAATGATATTTCATAAGTATTTTCAATGACAAACCTTTTGAAAATAAAATGTACTTAATATAATTGAAATTTATAGCATGGTTTTGTTGAAATAATAGTATCTGTTATTTTATGTTTTAAAGAAATATATACAACAAAAATCTTTGAATTTAAATGATGTCAGAAATAAATAATTCATATATTAAGGTTTTAATAAATATTTATTTAAAGAAAACACTTTTTTCTGTTTTATAGAATAACTAATACTTTTATTTTCTACCTTAAAAGCATTTTAATGTTGATTAATAACTTCAATTAAATACCACTTAAGCAGTGCACTTCTTTCAATAAATTTACTCCAATCCTTTGACTGACCAAAAAAATGAAGTTCATTAGTAATAAGTACAAATAAATTGAAAGTAATAAATGTAATTGATGAGGTTTCAGAAAAATATTTCTCTTTATTAATGGTAATGAATGTATTCGACTGTGTTTCCTTTAAGCTAACAGATCCGCGACATGATGTTTGTAAAGCATTATACATTTATACATCTGGATGGAGATATATTCTGTTGAAATAAAAAAATGACTATTTAAAGCCGTATTTTCCAAAACGATACTTTTTAGTTAGAAAATATAACTCTGCTTTTATGATCATTATGGTAACAAAAATCAATGAAAACCACTTGATGAGAGAGATTAAGGTTAACCTAATCTAATACATTTTTAATGTTAAATATATAAGAAATTGAAATGCTTAGTAATTTATGATAAGAAATGTGGTTAAGCATACCACAAACCTGAGAAAAATTCTGATTTATCTGAAATTTTAACGGTATATTATCTAATTAGTTTCTCTAGAAAGAAAAAAATAGTAGAAAAAAATTATTCAAGTAGAACTATGTATGATAATATGAGGTTATTAAATATTGAGGTGTGAAGAAAATAAAAAAATAGAAAAATATTCAGTTTCGATTTAATTTCATTTTAAACAATTGTTTTTTATATTTTATTACATACTAGGGTTAATTGAAATAGTGCGTACACTTGAAAATAGACCTCAAATTACAATGAATTATCAAGCTGGTGGAATTAAACATACGAATATTAAAATAATGAGCCAATCATTAAGATACTAGATCAGCTGTTTAATATTGGTCTCTTTTATAGAATTTTGTTCTTCACCTTGAATTTCTAATGAAAGAAAGGAATTTCTCTTATGATAAAATAGACTTGCATGTATCAGAGCAAAATAAAATTCATTAATTCAATTAAGAAATTAGAGTAATAGAAAATTCGAGAGATGAAACTATGAAAAATAATTAATGAAAAACCATAGTAAAATATAATGAATGAAATAATTTTCATGTATTTGAATTCTTTTAAACTGTTTATAAAGACTTGTCAGCCAAACGTTAGATCTATATTGTGGTAAAAACAAATTGTGCAAAGAAAGGTTTAGTTTCTCATTATGAACCAAAGAAAATTTTATTTCTATAATTACATACATCATTATAAAATATTTTTGAGCTTAGCCATTAGAATATATACAAGAATTCTGTATTAGTTTTACAAGGAAATCCGATTGTCACGCAATTTTAAAAAAGGTCACTATTTTTCCAAAACTAAGCTCATCTTTAAATAACAGAAATAGAAATTTTCTTACTTAAAAAATGGTGAATAGTTACATATTTTTAGCTAAAAATAAATTTGTACATTTTATGAAAAAAAAAAATAGAAAAAGGGAGAAAAAAGAGTATTCAAATATCTCAATTGTCTGTCAGAAAGGAATGATTTCTGGATAATTGAGCTCTCTATCCCAAATAGGGACAGTATTACCATAAAGAAATCAATCAATTCTGTAAAAGAGAGTGATCACTTATTCCAATATTGTTTTGGTGATACCGATATAATATAAACACGTTCACTGTTGGAAGAAATAAACTTGAATTCAAATATTAATTTTACAAACAAAAATTGCTTGTATAACAAAAATATTCTTATTTTCAAAAAAATGCTGGTTTAATTTGGAGAATAGAAAGTTTAAGTAGGAAATCCAACATTTATTATTCAAAAGTTTCTATAACAATTATTCAACAAAACATTTTAAAAGAATCCATAGATATAAATCACACTGATTATTCACTGTGTTACTGTTTATTAAACTTTATTTTACATTCAAAAAGTATTTTTTGGTCATAATATTAAACAGTAATGAGAACTATAGTTGAGATTGTCAAATGGTATTAACGACATGCACTTGTCTTTAACACCATTCCTTCTTGCCGAGTATTTTAACGGGTTGTTGCAGAGCAGAAGAAGAAAATAAACACCAGACTGACAAACAAAGCTGTATACACAGCAGCTAGTAATTACTTAAGCCAAGACAAAAGAGCTTCTAGACTTGCTTACTCTTGTTCCCCATGTCCATCAACCCTTACTCAGAAAATTCCCAACAGCATCGCTTTTGTTATTGTATCTTACATAGAATCTAAAAATGTGACAAATATGTAAAGAATTCAAATGATATGCATAGATTTTAATTTTTTTTCACCTGATAAAATAAGATAATTATTGAATAACCATATTAAAGTATATTTTTAAATCATAAAATTAGCATGCAATTTTTATCAATTATGAAGTTTAAAGTGAATACATGCTTATTAAAGGGAATTTTGCACTGAGAATACCGAATAAAGTTTGACATTTTCCGAGAAAAAAAAGCAATTTTTTATACTATCTTTAGTATTTTCAAGATATACTTGTGGGAAAAGTTTGATGAAATACTATTTACAATCGATTTCTCAAGCATAGATAAACGGATAGATCAATAAATACTAAGTATATTTACTTGAAATATAATTTTGCATGTTATTAAAAAGAAACTTATTGAAATCAAACAGACTATGTATAAATTTGAATATAAAAAAAAACTGACGCTTCAATATTGTTATGATGAAGAAACTTGGATAAAAGAAGTTAGTCAACAAGATAACAGTAACACTTCAACATTAACCTTAATTGTTCTCAACTAAAAATTTGAGTTGTAATTATATGCATATGTAGGTCCGTTGAAAAAACAGCTGTGAAAACATTTTATGAAATATTTAAATTTACGATAATCTTTAATTTTGAGATTATTTCTAATAAGGAATTGCATTTTATTTGTCACAAGTACTTAATTGCGACGTAATGCGATGAACAGTAATGGGTTTTTTGCAAGCTGAAATGACACAGGACCAAATTCAATGAAAGTTTCCAATTCACCAAATAATACAATCACATCCATAATAACAAATGGGTGGGATGTTTGACTTGCCAAGAAGTGTTGAGTGAATTTTACAAATGCGTGAAATATCAAAAGGTAACCACTGTTGCATTCATAGTCAAATAATTCAACTTAGGTTATCGATTCCATATAAATTATTTTCTTAGTTTTCAATAATCTTTTTAAGTAATTCTTATCAGGTTTCATTATTTCAATCCAGTACACAGATAAATACATCTTGCATAAATTTTTGTTTCTGCTGATTTAATAACATGTTTAGGATTGCGCAGATATCATTCAGCTATATTTGCTAAATGATTCGATATATTTCCTTTTAATATATATTTAAGTTATTTATTTAGAAAACAAACAGTTAACAAAAGTGGTAGTGCGATAGTAGTTTTTGATCAATATTATAAATTGATAGTTTAAATTTGACCCATCAAAAACACAAAATGCTCGTTGTAAATTTCTCTACAAAGACCTTAATTAAGCATATAACTTTCGTTTCTATAGATATTTAATTATTTCATAAAATAATCACATGATGATAATTGCTGATAATCAAATAAATTAATTTAAATACTTAGTTACAAAAAACGTCAACAGATATTTCAATGCAGATTCAACTCATGAAATTTCTGAAATTCTTCTAGCATTTCTACATCAGCAAGATGTATCATCAAGATCAGCAAGATAGATCAGGCATCTCTCAATATTATAATGAATAATTGAAGTCACATTTTATTCTCTATTAAAAGAAAACAGAATTATTTATTACGTAAGGATTAGAATTTCACAGAACATTTGACCAAAGTAATTATTTTTTTAAAGAAATAAGATCAAAGTAATTATTTTTTAAAAATATTTGTCACAAAAAATTACAGTTTTGACACATAAATTCTCTGCTATCTGTAAGTTCCATAATAAAGAAGTACTTATTCAATTAATTAATTAATCAGAGTTTTTTGAAGTAGCATATCCCATTAAAGGTAACATAACATTTTTTTTTAATTTACACAAAAAATGGTTGTTATTTTTTATAATATACAAAGACATCAAAGTCAAGTATGCGAATTTAACATTATGTCTAATTATCTAAAAAATATTTTGAATGTATTTTTCTCAATTAAAACTAGAAAGTGAAAGAAATAAGGAACTTCAAACGCTAAAATAATTTTTATCTATTCAATTTTTCATAAAATACACATGGAAGTATGTTTAATGGTAATTTCTATACAATTCTTCAGATATTTTCTCATATCCTTTTAAAAATATATTGGCGAAAGGATTAATAAACGTATATAAATATATCCCCAGCAAAATTGTAAATATCCTACTGTTTGTAAAATTTTTATATTCAATAAATTTATATTTTAAAAAAGAATTTTTGTATGTAATCTATAATACTTTTTTATTTGCAGTTTTTCTAGCAGCATTAACAACTATATAACTGTCACTTTATTATTGTATGTATTGATATACATTACTAATTATATATTTCACTTAATTTTTCTATGATTTAAATTAAGTCTAAAAAATATGCTTTTTTTCTATAAAAAATTTTATTTCATTTTCTATTTAATTTATTTTTATTAATATTTTTTCGAGACTGTTTTCTCAATCGAAAAAATATTTTAACTAATAAATATATAACATCATATATTTAAGAGAAATATGTCATATTATTGACTAAGTGGAATTAATAAACAGCACAATTTTTTACTAAAAATTTTATTTAAAACTATATGCTAAATTTTGAACAGAATCATTTAGATGTTCATAGTATATCCCATGCAAATTTCAGAATAGGTGCAATTGGCCAAACATACGTTTAAATTCTAGTGAGAAAAAGCTTTGTAAGTATTTATTTATTTACTTATTTTGTAAATTCAAATTCAGAGAACATTATTCTAATTACAAAAAGCTGATTTTCAATTAAATGCTCTAAATTTGTATTTAAATTTAAATTTTAATAAATTTTCATTTCCATTAAATATTTATATGAATTTTATTATTTTTTATTGCTGTTAAAAATTGAAGTTCAAACAAAATTTACTTATTTAAAACTATATAAATAAAAATATAACTAGACGTTTCTTCAAAATTTCAAATTCTAATTTTCTTTAATCATTTTTTTGAATTTTGGTGAAATGTTGCTTTCGAATACATGTGTTATTCTATATGATATACTTTTTACAGTTGAATGCATGCTTTTAAAAAAAAATACATTATTTGTTTGATGTAAAAACTATACATGCAATAATAAATATTTAACGATTCCATTTCAAAGATATGGAATTTCAGTCTATTTGATTTCTTTAAATTTTAATATTTATTTCCATTTTAATTTGATTATTACATGCATGAAGAAAGACAATATTGAAATTAAACTGAAAGTTGGTTACCATAGCATTAATTTTTTGAATTTTATTGCTTTACCTGTCCTTCTTATTCCATTTTTTTAATATTTTAAAACCAATTTCATAGTCAGTTGACAGTAATTTGTGAGATAATTTAACAGTTTTGATTGATTTTCCCATTTAAATTGAAATTATTGCGTTAAATTGCTTCTTCGGGGTAATCTGATTGAGAGGACTAAATAATTCGTTCTTCATTTCGTTGGAATAAAGCACAGTTAGTAGATCTAAGTTTAAATTGTTTTCGTTAACATTTTTTGCTCCAATTTTGTTTTGCTTTCTAATATTTAATTATTGGTTTACTATAAATGTTTTTCAAACCGAATTTTATCAATATTAAGTTTCCTAATTTAAAGAACCAACTCTCATTGTTCAAAGTGGTTGTCAACAAGGCCAAGAGTTTATTCTTCAAAAAGAATTTTTCTCCATTATGTCAAGGTGATCACAAAGGAATATAAATTTTTACATAACCTAGTAGACAACATTATTGTCTAAAGTTGTTGTAAGGGATTATACAAAAGATTGGGCAGTTAAATCGAAAGAACTTTCATTGATTCTGTACCGTGTTTAAACATTGAAAGGGAGGAAAACCGGAAAATAATCAAGTACCCAGCCATATAGATTTTAATGCAGTAAGCAGACACATAACATCCCTCTCCAGTTATTTAATATTGACGGACTTGAACCCGAGTCTTTTTATTCTAAGGAATAGTTTCTTGCCAGTAGGTCACTGCGAAACCCATAAAGTATAAATTTATATGTATAAGTTGCTAGAACAAAGACATTATCTGCATCAAACAGCCCTGAATTCATTTCAGGTTTCTTCTACAATTTGTTATGTTAAAAAGTGACATACAAAATCATTGCAGATTTCGGAAGCACATTCGTTTTTCACTGGAAATGTGAATTGAAATTTATTTGAACAAACCAAGCGTGAAAGTGAGTAGTTGTGTACAACTCAATGTAGTGAAAAATATTATTATGAGTAGAGAGATTATACAAGTATAATCTACTCAATTAATGCTTTTTTCTTTTAGTAATGTTGGTAAATATGCCTCATTCAAAGTCATTACAACAACTGAAATTTGTCAACAAGGTTATACATATCACTTTTTGTAAAGCAAGTTAAGGTTAGAATTAATAGAAAAGTGATTGTCACAAATGTATATAATAATGATTTTCGCAAGATAACATCTTCAACTCAAATCCTGTATTTCTTAATAATATTCACATAATTCTATTAGAGATAAAGTGCGTGCTCCACATTTTGTTTCTAATAGAGTTATAATCGCTCATGGTTAAAGATAGTTTCCCTCAAATGTGCAAATATAATTCAGATACAAATATATATTTCATAACAGAAATTTAATAAAAAGCTTTAATAATGAAAACATGTGTTTAATAGTAATGAATAAAATTCTCAATTAATTACGAAAGCTATCACTTTAAGCTATTGCTTCATTAAACGTGCAATTGTGTTGTGAAAAACTTTTTTAACGTATTTAATATTATATCTAATATGCAAAAAATTAAATATTCTTAAGTTAACATTTCAGTAAAAGGCCTTGATTACTGAATACAAACTATTAATAATAGCGTGAAATCTCAGTTGTATGCTGAGGAATTTATGAACATTAACACATTATGTATGATTTTTGATTTCAAATGCAACACACACACACACACACAAACACACATACAATTTACTGGAACTCCCTTATACATCATGAAAAAAATATTACAAAACTCTAAATATTTTTGCTTTAGACAATTCTATAATAGCGGATAGAAATGTGTTCCAATTTTTGATTGCTCAGAACACAGGTGTTTCTTTCATAAAGTATTTACTTTCAATATTAATTTTTAAAATGCAACTTTACGACAAAATTAGAATAAATAAAAAGATTTATTGGAAAATTAATTATTTTTTTATTTCGATGAACTCTTACATTATTTAATAAGTTATTCTCGAATTTTAATTCCATATTTTTAATTAACTTTCATATAAAATACGGCGCACAACTTTCATACAGAAAGAACTGCGCAATTTTTTCTATCTCTTTGACTTATAAAAATGACCTTAAGAGCACATTGATGTTTTTGTCATACTGTATTTAGCTTAAGAATAACTTGCTTGCTACCTCCAATTAAAATGTATATCTGTAATGCTGATCAATGCTATGGAAAATTAAGCTCTTCCCAATTTTAAACTATCCCTATTTTAAACTAAAATTAATATTTTTACAAAAGTATAATGCTCTATAAAATACTTAAAATAAATTAATGATTTTTATGAAATGAGAAATTTACAAACTCAGTTATGAGAGATATGCCATTTTACAATTATATGTGTGCATTTTATTAGATAATATTTTTTTAAATCAATTCTTTAGAATATTTAATTATATCAAGAAACATATATATTTTGATTTATAAATGTATACCATTCACAAAATTTTACCAGTCAATATTTTTAATATTAACAAACCTAAACTCAGGGGTACGATAGCCCCGTTGGGTCAAGGTTTACACTGAGCATAACTGTTTCCATAAACGAAGGTCCTTGGGACGAAGCATAAGTATAAGTTAGGTTGTCAGGCTAACTCCAAATCCACAAATGTTTAGTTTCCAAGCATGCTCGGTACTTTGTTTTATCGACCCATTGTAGATATGAGAAAATTTTAACATTATTTGCTCGGATATTAAATACTTACTTTGTACTTAATTTTTAAATTTATTGCGTGTACTAATTTAATTTTTATGCCACTTAACTTCTATGTTATTAATAATGTATTCTTATTTTAGTTTTAAAATATTTCTAAAATAATCCTAAGCAATTTCTTAACACATATAAACAATTATGTTTCAACTTGAAAATGCATAAATTCACAAAATATCTTGCAATATATTGAACGTTAATTTTCTTTTTTATTTTAAAATTAGTATTATATATGATATCATTATATATTTATTTAAGTTATTAAATAGATCGAATAAATTATTTTGGTATTTATCTGTAATTTACACTCAGAAATTCCATTTAAAAATATCTTTTAATGCGCCTAAATTTCTATAGTGTATACTGAATATCCTTTTAATTATTTTACAAACAAAGTTTCTTTCTATTTTTTGTAAATATAATCTTATAATTATTATTATTACTATTATTATCATTTTTCAAAAATTAATCTTTATTTTTTATGCTTCCTAAATTCAAGCTTAAATTTTTAGTTAATCAATAAGATATGAATTAAAGGAAACTGTAGAATTATTTTCCTTTATTTCTAAAAACTCTCATTCATTTCAGATTTCATTCATATGTAAAAAAATCACTTAATTTGAGTCTCAGAATTTATTATACACCAAAAAAAGAGGGCCCATGTTGACTTAAAAACACTTCAGACCATTAACCACGATAAACACTACGAATTTCAAAAGAAACTACACACAAAAGTTGTATAGTGATTTCCTGCCTCATCAAAAGAAACTACTGCAGCTACAATAACGGCAACCTTTAACTCTTAAGCGAAAACAGCTCGTTACCACAGCAGTAATAGGAAACAGCCGACAAAAGCTGGAGAAAGAGAAGAACTCCTCAGAAGCTATTTTATTTCTTGCATTGTTTTGTACACTTCTATTGGCCATCTGATTAGACGGTTCCCAGCTCCTAAATCGAATCTGGGAGTTCCGGGGTCCCAGGGGAGATTAAGGGGCCCTGCTGTTAGGTGGTTACCATTCTTCCCCTGAACTTCAAGCCTTTGGGCCTAAAATAATTGTGTTACTGGTTGAAGTCGAAAGGCATTGCTTTTATCAACAAGGAATTAATTAGGATACAACATAGGAACTAAATGTGGAAGAAGATAGATATTACAGAAATGGGTATCTTCAGAGTTACGGATTAATATTTCTTATGCTACTTTATGAAACAAATTAAATTAAAAAAATAATTTTCATGACAGTTGAGATAGAATTATTTAAAATTGATGATTTAAAATTTCGTTCTCAAATTATAATATCATGTAAATAAGTAAGAATATATGACAAGGGATTCATTTCATATAACGTAAATTTTTGTATTGTAGTTAACTATTTCAGAATATGAACAAGACAGAGGAAATTGCAAATCTGTTTATCTGTTTTATATCAAATATTTCCATTAAACTAAAATATTTATAATTTGAAATTAACTTTTATAGATTATTTTTAACATACTTTGAATTTATTACTAAAATAATTTCTTGGCTTTGATTGTGCAGACTTAGTATTAAAAATTTTAGTTTTTAACAAGTTGCTTTTTTTGTAATCTTGACTTTGGATTTGCATGAAATATTTTGAATTAATCTTTATTACTATTTATGGTCAAATTCTAATTAAATTTTAAAAATAACTGAAATTGTTTTAATAGACACCGACTGAAAAAAAATTTTTTTTTCTAATTTTTTTCCCAATAAGTCTTTTGTTATTAAAATAATTCTATGTATAGGACCTCATAATCTTCACATGATTAAAAAAACTTATAATAATTTGTTCTTCCTTTTCAACCACAACATGGGCGAGATAATAATTCTTCTGGTATAAACTTCAGTATTACATATGTTACATTATGATATCTTAAATTAAACATCAAACAACTTAAATATCTGGTTGTGATATTTTATATGTATCTACATTTGTTTAAATTAATGTTTAGTAAAGAAAAAAGCAACTAAAATGCTAAACAGTCTCTTTTCCATATTTTGACAAAAGTATTATATTCAAACTAGTATCTTGTAAACATTGACAGCTTTAAGTTAACATTTTATGTAAACTAATTTTTAATTCATATTTTCTGCCTAAAATAACTTTAGTGTGAAAAATATTAAATACTTTTTTAGGCTTGACCTTCATATTTTTAGAAAACTGTTTATTTGTTACGATTTATCAAAATTTCAAGAGAAGCCTTTTTAAATTAATTCAAAAGACACTATTTTTTGTATAAACATTTATGGGTTGAATGATAAGAGTAGTAAATAAACAAGAGTTTAAAAATAATGTATATTTCAGAAATTAAAAAATATGAGATTTTTAATAATCTAATTTTAGTTGTGATAAGTTTCCTGATTTTAGAAGCAAAACTGATTTATTATTATCTTAACAGTAAAATAAACATACAATTCTGAAATAATTAAATTTTATTCTGTTTAAATTACTTTATTTATATAAATAAAGTAAGTTTTACTTGAATATCATAAAATAATTTCAAACACATCAATTGTATCAATCTATTGAAATATAAACCTAAGATACGTATAATATACGTTTCATTGAGGAAACGAATTGAAATAAAACACATGACAAACAGTACTTAATACATGTTTGTTGAAAGTTAAAGTTTTAAACACAATTTTAGAATTCAAATGATAACGACATTGTTATTAATTTTATATATCAAAACTATGATGTTTAAAAATGATTAAATTTACAGACACACTTATATTTATTTATATTTGAGGTTTTTTATAATTTTTTGTATTATACATAAATAGAACTTAATAGCATGTTATTATATATTATATTATATACGATTTAAAATTTTTATAAGAATTTTTTCAGAAATCAATGAGTATCAATTTTTTTTATTTTACTTGTGATCTTCAATAACTCTTTTTGCTGTTTAATTGAGGAGAAAAGTTCTGCTTACTGTTAGATTCACTGCGATATTTTTTTAGGTGTTAAATTTTAATCTTTTTAAAATTAGTCAAGCTTTCAATAGTAAAAGAAGGGAAATCCCCCCCCCATTTAATTGGAAATTTACTCACTATTTTTAAGAGCTTATAGTTCACTTTATACAACTTATCCACTTAATTTAATTTTTGTTTGTGCATGTAAAAATATTGTTTTAAAAAATAACTTTCATGAAGTGAAATTTGATTGAAGACTAATAAAAAAATTCAGTGATTTTTTTGGTCAATCACAACAAATATAATAATAAAAGTGAATTTTTTACAAATATAAAATAATTACACTTGTATAAGCTGAAATATATTTTAAGACGTAGACCTTAATTAGAAACAAGTTTTATCTTAATTGTGATAAGTTCAGATAGTTTCTTGAAATTGATTTTTGATTTATTATTGTTTGAAGTGTCTTAAAAAATAAGTTTATTTTTCTTGGATTTCTTGAAACGATAGTTTAATTAAATAATAATTGAAAATCAGTATACATTTTCTACTCTAGTTTTTATAAAAATAGATTTAAGTAAAAAAGGAGCCAACATATTAGTTTATTTCCATTTGATAATGTTTGTTACTTTCACATCATTTTATCATGGTACTTTTCTTTGAATACAAGTCATGTGACATACCAATATATTATAATGTTTGCTGTTTTAATAATGAGTCTCATTCGAGTACAATAAAGAAAATATTCTTCGATATTTCATGAATTTTGAATGAAAATGTTATCAAAAACTCTGGTTTCTGTCTAGACAGTATTCTAGGGAATAGCATTTAATTCAGATTATTGGAACTTGATGCATGAAAAATCAACTGAAGTCTGTAGATTGTTTTACAGACAAAATATCAATATATTGTGTTTCAGAGAATAAGGTGAAAATTTTTCACAGTTAGAAATTCCATCATAAGAACCTAAAACATTTAGTGATAGAATTAAATAGAATAAAGTACTTAAAACATTTAGTGATAGAATTATAAACTTAATTATTCTGAATCTCAGGGAATATTTATTAAGTTAAATGTGAGTGTGTGTGTACTGAAGCATATCAAAAGAACTCATTAATGCATGCTTTGTGAAAAAAAAGTGAATAATTATTTTAATTGTATTTATAACAATGAGAATCATTCTGTAGGTAATGGTTTAAAAACAATCTCTAAGTAATATATCAGTTTTTAGAATGGATTCTCAATATCCGAATATTTAAATGTCTTTATTATAGTAGCTGTAATAGGTTGTTAAAACTAGTAAACAATTTTTAGCAAATTTTCGACTTGGTATTATGGAGTTTCTTATGACATAATATTATTCTAGGGAAATTCAATGTCAACATTTTAATTGCTTTCCGGCAGGATATTTTATAGGTCTTTTGTCATATACACTTTTCGCAAGAGAGGAAACCCAATAAATTCTCAAGCACACATCTTCATAAACATTCTGTAGATAGCAGTAGCACAACATCAATTTCCGATTGTTCAACAAAAGTTAGGATCAAACCCAGGACTTTTCAGTCATAAGCATTTGTGTTCTTTAATTTAAAATGATGACTTACTTTCTGCTTCCTGGATTTTACTGATATTTTCTATTAATAACCATTTGATTTAATTTAATTACACTGAGTTGTTCTATTATGATTAAGTTATATAATTAATATAGTAATTTCAAATTTTTATTAATTATTACGCGCAATTTTTTCGTAATGGCATGAATACCAAAACATATATGTATTCGTTACATAATATTAAATATATATACATATATGTATGTATGTATATTCACTGCTCAAATACACTGCACAAAACAATTAAAGGATATTGTAAGTTTTATAAAAAATAAAGATATAAGCGAATTTTTTTGCCGAAAATGGGAGAAAAGAATCACAAATGCAATTTTTTTCTGATTTTCAAAGCGTGGAGTATGCTAATTTTGAATTCGACGTCAAAAACTTCTCATCAGCGGCAGTGAATGAAATTTGACTTTCAATTGAATGAAAGACAATGAAAACAAGGAGGATTGACATTCAGTGACTGTTTTGTTTCGATGAGTACGATGTCTCAGCTAAGTCATTAAACTGGTTCAGAAGCTTGGAGAGTTGTTGATAGGTTAGAAAGGGGCCAAGCTTAATCCGAAGTAGTGCAAGCCATTGGAGTGTCACAAAGTGCGATTTCCAGGATTTGGAACCGTTTTTTGGAGACTGGAAGTGCAGGCCGAAGACCAGGGTAAGGTCGTAGATGGGCTACAACGACCAAGGAAGATCGTTATTTAGTGTTAATGGCTCGGCGATACCAAAATATAAATGCTACCCCTTTCCAACAACACCTTTACTCGGCTACTGACACCACGGTTTCAACTCCGACTGTTCGAAAACGGCTCCATGATGCTCTGTATGCTCGCCGACCAATGGTATGTGTTAAACTAAAATCAAGGCATCGTCGCGATTACAGGGAGTGGGCAACGCAACAGAGCATGTGAACTATAGGAGAAATGAATGGAGCAATGTTTTTTTTTTTTTTTTTTTTTTTTTTTTTTTTTTTTTTTTTTTTTTTTGAGGAGTTCCGTTTTTCTGTTCATCCTGATAATAGACTTTTTTTCACCTCGAGGGACAGTGGCAGTAGGAATAATCCTGCGTTCGTGCACGAAAGTATCAGATTTTGTGGTGGGAAAATGTTGGTGTATGGTGGCATCTGCATTAACGAACAACAATCGGAGATGACTTCATTTTAATGGATGATAACTGCAGGCTACATCATACAAACCTGGTTGAGAATTTTCTTTTCGATGAAGGAATCGTACAAATGGAATGAACAGCGTGATCTCCAGACATGAATCCAATTGAGCACGTTTGGGACGCTCTAGTAAGACAAGTTACTGGCCACAAAGCATCACAAACTTTCCAAGAACTGGAAAGAGCTCTACTGATGTTTTAACCATCACATTTTACACTACTGTGAAATTCTTTGTGCGTCTTTAATATTCAAAATAAAATAAAAAGCATTTTATTATATTTTGCAATAATCTTCTTTCTTTCATCTTTGTCTAATTATAAATACATTTATAACTTATGTAAGATAAAGTTCAAAGGCCAAAAACTTTCAGGCTTTCAACAAAGGCTTTCTTGGTGTAAAAACAAGAAGAAATTTCATATTTTACATTGTTTTATATACTGAATTTTCTATTCTTGCTTATAACCTTTTTTTATCAAAAAAATTCAAAATTCTAAACATGATTAAGTGAGTAACAATTACGATGTTTACTCTAAAATAAAATTAATACTGTGAATTTTTATTAAATATACTGGAAATAGTATGTTCTAAATATTGTATTGTATTGTATTTAATTAGAAAAATTTATTATTAGAGTTTAAAATGTTTCCGATTGTGAATTATGGAAAGATTTTAAAAATATTTATAAAAAGAATTCAATCACATGAATGTACGAAAATTGAATATAGAAATTAATTATGTGTATTGTAATATACTTTTGGAAAATATTTAATAAAAATCAATCATGTAAAGTCATTCATCATAAACTAATTTTGCAATTTTAGATAATTATGCTGGAAATGTACTAATAAAAACAGGAAATTTGTCTAATAATTGAAATAAAAGTAGGGATACATACTTAAATTTAAATAAAAATATATCCTATCAGATTATTTTGCATTGGAGATTAAATTCTTAAACTACTATAAACAATAAATATGAAATTTTAATAAATTCCTAAAATATATTTGAACATATAATTCTTATATATGATGAATTAAGAAGTTTTAAATTAAACACAATAATTTAGCTAAGATGCAAGACATAAACTCAAAAGGAAGCATAAATGTATTTATAATTATTACAAATAATCAAAACAATAAAAAAGAACTATTCGATTTACTAATGAAACTTTTATGTTTCTGTTTTGAAAATATAATGGTATTAATTTAAATGATTAAAACGAGTAATGTTTTTCGTAGGTAATTAGCGTAGAAAGAGCAATTATCCTTCAACTTATGGACTTGTGAAATTTTTTATTTCTTCTTTGACCTTGTTTTAATTGTCAGAGACTGAAGTATGTAATCATTTATTTGTTATTTATCGCTAAGCAAGTTGCTTTGGGAAAAGAATTATTAGCGTATTTGATAAATATATTTTCGCAATTTATATAAGTTAAACTAAATAAAATTTTCTTGATATAATTCATAATGTTATTGTCATGTCTTAAGGAATATAATTTTATAGATATTTTTCAAACACTAACTTTTTAAATTTTTTTAAATAATTAATTAAACTTCAAAATTTTTTTCCGAAAAATTAATTCTTTTCAAACACTAACTGAATAATTTCTATTAAAAATAACATTCCTCATTTGCCTTAAAAACCTATCTGACACTTTGAGCTAAACATGAATAAATTATGTGATATTAGAATAAGTATACATTTTATTGTATTCATGAAAATTTTTCAAAAGTGGCTAATTAATTATTAAATTAATGTATTAACAAAGCTTTTTATAGGTCAAAAATTTTAAGTTTATATTTTATTATCAAGATAAAATTATTTCTGAATAAGATAAGATGAACAATTTCCCTTCCATAGATAAGAAATTTATAAATAAAGTTAATATATTAGCTTATGTTTTTATATTACCTTTATCATTTACTTTTTAAATATAACATTTAATTTTAATATTTAGTAAATCAATATAGTTTTGTCAAACATGTATGAATATAATTTCACTTAAAAAGTTAAAAAAACTACAATAATGATTTGATATCAAATAAAAAATAAAGTTCAATTTTCATAAAATATTCAAAAAGTTATGAAAAATTCCGTTGTACTGTTCTAAATATTAAAAAATGCATTTAAAAGGTTTCCACTTTGTCATAATGGAAAGAAACCAGAAATTATAAGAGGAAAAAGCAAAGATGAATGTTTAAATAGCAATAAAATTTTAACATCATACTTATTTTTGTAGCAGCACATTAGTTATATATGTGAAAATATGTTAAATTTGTATTCACCAGTTCTCAAATGTTTTTTCCGCAATATAAAAACATTCGCAAGACGAAGTTACAAACGAGATTTCTTGACAATCAATAATACATGGTTGTGAAACATTTTATGTTATCTATGATGTGTAGTCTTATATCATAGTGCCTTTATTCTATAAAATACTCTAAAATTTTTTTTAAATCGGAATGTATAATAATTCTTATTTTCAAAGAATAGAATGTATCAGTTTCTATAAAAACTTTATGCCAAATTTTAGAACTTTTATCCTTAATCTACTTATTTTACCCCTATATAAAATAAGCAGTTGAAAATCCGTGATTGTGCCATTGAAAAAAATTAATCAATCAAGGTCCAAAAGAGGACAAGGTTTTGCCAGAATAAAATATGCACAAGCGAATCTATAAGGCAGTAATAACCAAATGTGGAAACTTATGTAATTAAAATTCTAGAAATGTATAAGAAATACTTAAAAGTATGAATGTATAAACATTGAAGCCTTAGTGAAAACTCAAATTATTAAAATTTCTATCAAAGCTAAAAAATAAATTGCATATAAAAAGCGGAAAGATTGGATTGGGGAGATTCACCAATAAAATCTTTCAAAGATAAAATGTCACTTTTAAACACTGTGAAAAGCTGATGATCAAAAATCGGCAAAAAAGTAAAATGTGATAAACTGTATAGTTTATCACATATCTGGCACAAGGGAGTTATGATATATAAGGTAAAAATAAGTACTTATGGTAAAACGTATACATCCAATGCAAAGCAAAGTTAGTCTGACATCAACTCCTTGCATTAGTAAAATTTATATGAAGTGATGATAGTGAAACATTAGAAAGATTATTTATAACTTAAATGGACCACAGATCTTGACATACATTACGAACAAAATTTTTAAGATAATATTTGACATCTATATAAGACACAGGAAATGAAATAACAATAGAGATATTTTTCACAGCTGCATCAACAAGTTTGTCATATAAAATTCCTACATTTAACGAAACCCAGCATAAGATTACATTTAATGTTTTACTTCTCACAGAAATCAAATTCTTTACAAAACTAGCCACTATTATTCGACAGTCAGCATCAAAATATTTTCAACTGATCCATGTTGCTTTTGCCATAAGTATAAATACAAAAATTACTTTCTGATTTCCAACTAATACGTGCAAAGCCATTTTGATTGTTATTTACTCTGCAGTACGTATAGAATAAAACGTTCAAAGACAGTAACTGTAAGAAGTATTTCCTATGATAATATCCAAACTCATATATCCTATTGTTCTAAAACCATCTGTGTAAGTTGATAAATATGTTGAGAACTGGCAGGGGTAAGAAGCAAAGGTCTGTTAGAAGAAAACTGGAGCTGTAACCATTTTGTTTCAGTGACATAAAGCCAATGACTTTAATGGAAGTTGTATTTCAAGTTTGAAACCTCAGTGCTTTGCATATTTGGGTTTGTAAATCATACAATGAGAAAATGAGAATCATGAAATCAGAAAAAACAAGTACTTCGTAGTAATGGAAGGATACATTGAACAAATGCGAACTTTACCAATCACATATAGCATAAAATGCTCTTATTCTTCTAAACCACACTACACAATTTAAGATTTAATACAAACTGTAACTTCCAATACTGCTAATACCGACGGAAATAAGATTATTGCGAGTTTTCAGCCAATTCGGAGTCAACTATGTCAATGACTGTGGCAGTATCATGTCAGAAGGATTCTAAAAACTAACCAGATAATTATTCTAGAGTCTAACCAGACAATACTCAATAAGATTTTCTGTCTCAGATCTTTGTATCTCAGATCATCATTGTACATTATAATTCATAAACTCATAACTTTAAACTAATTTGAAAAAACTTATCTTAAATTTTTTTATCATTTTGATCAATATAGATCGATTTAACTTAGTTATTGATTACCTGTTATATCATACATGGATTATTATTTGGAATGCCAAGACTTTTGCACATATTTACAATAAAATTTATAAAAACTTAACATTAAATAAACATTTCTTTATGAAATGATTTAATAACTCCCCTGTTTAATATAGCTACTTTTTTGTGTTTCTATTAAGCATTTTAGAATCCGATATCAAAATCAGAAAATCTTCCTTTTTTAATTCCATGAAAATTATTTGAGCTTTCTTTCTTTAATAGTGCAAAAAAAGTGTCTAATTTTTTAAACATTTGATGCGAACAGTATCGCTTTATCAATAATTTTCATTAGTTTTACATTAAGAATATATAACGATGATTAAAGGCCTCCAAAAAATAATTTATCAGCAAACTAAATATATATTACAACCTTTATTTAAGCTTTACATGAACGAATACTTAGGCATATCTAATCTAACATTTTCATAGATGAATATATACAGTCAATGCTATTTCTAATTTCTAACAGCTTAGGTCATCTTAAAAAATTGCATATAGTTTATATCATCCAGTTATATATATATAAGGTAATACTTTTCTTTTAATCTATTTTATTTACAATTTTAATTTAACTTTCAATATATGAATCCAACTAATTATTTAGCTTTACTGTTTTCCTGCTCCCTCATTTGGTAAATATGAATTTTTTATTAGATTTGTTGTGCTTCATTTCTATATGAATGTTCTAGCTATTGACTCCTGTGACTCTTTATACCTGGGATAAGTTAGATTATACGAAATTTTAGTATTTTTACCATAAAACATTGGTTCCTCAGCACCATTATCACAAACAGTTGCTAAAATCTTTCTTGGCATTTTGGACATGAAAATTTATTTATTTTGAGTAGATTTAGTCATTTGCCACTAATTACAAATATACTACATACAATGGGTTATTTATAAATAATAATGTTTCTTATAAATAAATTTTTACTATTATGAGAAATGATTTAAAGTTCAAAGTGATTTTTGAATCCATGTCGTCGATTTGCCAATAAAGTAAATAATTTCAACTGACAAATCATTATCCATAACGACATTTCCAGTATATTTAACTTGCATTTCATATTCAAAAAACATGTAGTTAATCACAGTAATAGCAGTAAATTAACAGTTTACCTTAAATTTAAAAGTAGCTTTATTTCCACACACTATTATGTGTAATTCTCTATTTTCAGTTTCTGATAAACTAGATGCCTCAGGGGCATTTTCCGGCATGGCTCGACATTTAAAGTAATATGCTTGAAAAACGAGATTTTTTCCCTAAAATATTCTTTTATCCATTTACCAGAACTCTGATTGATTCATTCATCTTAAATAAGCAAAACATATTAAAGCAAGCCTTTGTCAGTATAAAAGCTTCATAAAAAAGTATTACCAAGTTTAACTCCATATATTACCTTTTCAAGTATATATTCTGTTAATTTGATGAACTTTGCGAGTGTTTCAAATTCTCCCAATAACTTTTTAAAATTACTGTTGGGAAAGCTGTAAATTAATAACGAGACAACATGCATCGATAGTGAACTTTTTTTTTATCCAAAGTTTCTCTTCCTTGCTCTAAGAAATTCACACAAATATCATGAGAAATTTGTGATATAGTATTCAATATAGTAATTATATAGTATTTGCTGAAGTCTTGTCAAACATTTTTAATGGGGTAGGTGGAGCCCTTTTCTCATTCAATAAGCAACTTCTTTGCTACCAAAAACCTGCATATAATTGCATGTGTCATTTTAAGCAGATCAGATTGGTCAACTTTGACTAGCTCAGAACTAATACATCAGAGCTTGCTGATCTATTTTGATTAAATTTCTTAATTTCTCATTTAATATCAAGAAGTTGGTAAATTAAGTTTTTGCTCATTAGTACATTGGAAAGAGTATTTTATTAATATCTATGTTTTAATTATGAAGAATATCCTTAAAATAATCTCTACATCTTTTCTAAGATCTCATTGTTTTCCACTCAGGTGCATGCCATCTTGGTCTCTGCAGCAGTTCACAGAGATTCAATTTATTTTAAATATTATTGATTAGTTGATAACATTTTCTCGACTCTTTTTTGGAACTTGTACATTTCAATTACCTTATTATGCTTTTCAAGATAAAGTTTATTCTATGTAGAATTTTTCCTGCATTCCAAATTCCTTGAATTTCACTTCAGTTCTTTTATAATGCTTTCACACACGCATAATTCAGTGTTTTATTTATATATTTTATATATAGATGTCTCACAATTTGTCTTATATCATTCTTTGCAATTTATTTATTTATTTTCTGAAATAGGTTTGTTTGCAAAATCTTTCTGCACATTTATTTAAATATTTTCAATCTCATCATTTTTCTGTACAACAATCTACAGCTTCAGTTCTAAGCCAAATCCTATATTTATTCATTTTTAGTCAGAGTCACATACTCTAGTTTGATTGCATTCCTTTTTACTGAAAAAAATTCTTAATTTAATATTTAACTTTAATTATGAGAGGTAGTTTGCTGAAATCATCATTTGCCCTTTTACACCATCTAACATGTAATAGGTCACTTCCATACCCTATAAATCAATAAGATTGTATTGAATTAGATTATATTCCCATCTATTACCTCCATGTTAATTGTGGTGAATCAAAGAACCACCAATTTCTAATTCATTTGAAACTATAAAATTAGTCAAAAATCTCTATTGTTATTAAATATTCGGCATGTATTGTAATACATGTTATACAACAATCATCAGAAATATGATTATTGTATTACATTATGTTTGCAATTTTAGCATTTAAGCCTCCAAACAAGAGTTTCTTATCAGCACTTTTCAAATGTATTTTCTGAAATGTCATGAAAGTATTCTTTTTCAGTGTTATCTTTATCCTCTGTTGATCATGAGATAAAAGTATACTAATATAATACTTTACTTCTTAAGTAAATCTTATAGATTTTTTTTATTTATTAGTTAAATTCAATGAGTTATTCATAATTGCTTTATTTGTAATATACTTTGTACCAAAATGGTGCTGTTTACCCTGAGAGTTGTAATATATACAAATATACAATGTTTATGCTGTTAAAATAACTAGTGACATGTTCAGGGAATTTCTTGCAGTGCCAGAACATCAATATTTTATTCATCAAAAATGTCAATGATTTCTTTTCGCTCAACTTTTATAAATATTTCTTACATTCCAAGTTCAAATTCAGTTTTCATCCAGGTATATTGTGTCTAATACGAGCTCATTATAATTGCTAAATTTGAGACTTCCATGAGTCGAGTAGTCAGCTTCGAGTTCAATTCACAAAACTATCAGTCTTCTGATGTAATTCCAAAGACAAATTGCGAAGCTATATCCCAAGGCATTTGTTTTCTATTTCAATCTTATCTTAGTCTTATCCGTAATTGCAACATTGAAACATATTTTCCACATTCGGTTACCATATGGTTACCAATTTCTTAAATCTTCTTATAAAAGAGTATCCAATAAAAACTCAATGACTATTTTAGAGTGGTTTCATATAATATTTTATTAAACTTTTACAGCTTACCTTAGTTTCATTATTAGTTTATCTTAATTATTATTTGTCAATGACAAATTTAATATAACTGAAATTTTGACTAGAAAAATTAAAAATATTTAATCTCAATTTATTAATATTTAAATTATATATATATATATGTGTGTGTGGGAGTTTTTCCGTCTTAAATTAAAGTTATAAGTTAATTTATTAATTTTTTTGTTTCAGAAGTTTTTCAGACATTCAAAAATTTTAATATTCCAAATATTTTACTGTGATTTTATATTAAAATTTAAAGCAAATGTAATGTATTTGGAAGACTAAAATTTCTGAATGTTTGACAAACATCTGTAACACATAATTAATAAAATTTTTCTATGAAACAATGGAAATTTTAAGTTTAGATGGATTTTATGAAGTAACAAACAAGCCTTGCGCTCACCTTAATTTCTTTGCTATTCTACGATGAAAACTAATACTCCTATTGTAAGTTTTTAATAAATTTTATCAGATTATTAATATATAAATTATACAAAAGTATTTTATGCTTTATGTATACTTAAGGGAACAAGAAACTATTACTAAAATAGGAAAGATATTTCATCAAAAAATTTTATCGATTAGAAAATTTGATCATATTGTGAAATTGATACAGATTTATTCAGAAAAATATACAGAATTGTTAAAATTGATTATTTGTTTAAAAATACAAACAATGATTTTTAACCCACGAGCTCTATTTAGACAGGAATCTACAGTATAAAGGGAATTCAAAATCACAGCAAGTATCTAATCACATTGTGGGCTTCGTAAACATGAATTATTGAACTGAAGGCAAGAACGCTAACCATTCAGCTGTCAGAACTTTACAAAAGCCATGATTTATTTTATAAGAATGTCAAATCTTCATTAATAATATAATTTTGGTTTTAATAAGTTTAAAAAATATAATATTCATGAGAGATGTGTTTTTATTGCATTAGAAACCAAATTTTGAATACCTCTAATTATATAGCACGTTTCTTTGAATATTATTGAGGGATTGATTTTTTGTAAAACATTTGGACAATTATTAACTTTTTATTTTTATCTGTTAAATCACACACACACACTGCAGTTTTCTTAATATAGTGTTCAAGCATAACTTAGATTATTAAATTGTTCGACTATAATCTATATTATTACATGCTAACGGGTTAATACAAATAGAATAACAAAAAGTTTTAAATTGCTGGCTGTAGTAATGCAACATATTACTGATGTTATTACTTTATTTTTTCTTCCATAAACAGAATTATGTAACAGAAATAATTGTTTTGGACCACCCACCCTATCTAGTGGCTAGCTAATCTGACTACGGATGGGGAGGGCCTTGTTCAAATCCCGGCTCTGGCATGGATGTACATTCTCTTTCTCTGTGTTCCTTAGATTATGGGTGAATGTGGCCCGCCCTATAAGCGGATTTGGGTGGTGTGATGTGGGTACTGTTACTTGCCTCCAAGACTTGGTTCACAGGTGCCCACCGGGTAACGATCTAATGTTCATCCACATTTCTTTTTAAATTAAACAACGGAAAGGGGATAATAAATCATAGATTCTTTTCTATGGATAGAATTTAATAAAAACAAATTGCTATTTTTAATTTTTTCTCATATTAAAAAATTATCGATTTGTTTTCTTTGACGTGGAAATTCTTCCTCTCTCACTCACAGTTTTGTAACATCTTTTATATATATATATATATATATAT
>JAPDSC010011539.1:0-16774 GCA_026290005.1 Latrodectus geometricus | reverse complement strand
TGAAACGGTCGTAGCCTTGGCTGACGATAGCTGAAGCAACAGGTATGCCTTTGTGCTTTTTCTGTTTCTTTTGGAAGTTACTGCCAAATACTGGTCGTCTTTCGGGAGCAATCAATACTATAAAGTCTATTGACATTTTCATCACTTTATTATTGTTGCCACAGCCTAAAAATAATACTTAAGGTAATTCGGAGTTCCTCGAAAAATATCCACAAGCGTCCGCTGTGTCATAACTTTGTGGTCGTGGCACTCAGCGTGAACACTTTTAATTCTTTGCTACAGGTCCTTATATATTCCTCTATTACATTCTCGACATTGTGTCATACGCACGACATCATCAGAGGATTTCTTGTAATTTAAACATAATGCTTGACATCGTGTGCTATATTTCTACAGGGGGCATTTTTTTTCGTGTTAGATTTACGTGTGTGTTTCTGAATTATCCTTAATTTGTGTACATTTTACTGAATTACCTTAATCTGTGTATATTGAACAATTTGTATATTTTGAACTTATTTGATATATATATTTTTAAAATTTTGTTTTTATAAATTTTTAAACTTTAAAAAAATTTTTTATGTCAAACTTCTTATTTCAAAGTATTTATTATAATTATATTTAAGCGAATGTTATATTATCAAGTTTTTTTAAATATTAGTACAAAAAATTGATGTTTTCCTCAATGCAAATAAATAATCTCAGTTTCGTAATAATGAAAACAAACTGCTGAATTTATTATTACAGTTATTTTTATTACCATAAAATTGTTTTGATTTTACTGTAAATGCAGGTTAAGAATTGCCAATGGTGTATTTTGGATTTTTTTTTTTTATTTTTCATGAAAGTAATAAAATTTTTATAATGCACTAAAGAAAAAGGCTTTTTACCAGTTGAGCATGCTATTTTATTTCATTACAGAATAATATTAGCATTCTATTACGGGAACGAATAACTTTCCAGATTTAATTTTCGTCATTCTTTTTTTTTATCAGAAACTAAGGTAAAGGTACCAGAGAAATATATTAAGCGCTTTTTGAGTGGAAGTGATACAATAAGCATTATATTTAATATTATATATATTTGTAATATGTTATTAGAGATATATATACCTGAAATCAAGTGCAAAATTTTCGATGTTTCACAACTTTGCACTGCTTATTAAAGATAATTTAACAAAACACCATTACTTGAATTTTAAAGTTTAACGGCCAATTTATTTGCTTTATTGGTTATAAATTTTATTTACTTAATTCTAAAATAATTTATTATTTATAATATATTTTTTAGTTATACAAATTAGATCAAATGCAAAATTTCCCCATTTTCTGTTTTTTTTTTTTTTTTTTTTTTTTTTTACATTATTTATAATAAAAAATGGAAATCTTACATATTTGCAAAGCACCATTACTTAAATTTCAACTTTTTTTTTTTTTTGCGTGAGCTGCTTTTTTTTATTGCAAATTAGATAAGGAATTTTCGAATAATTTGGATTAGTTTTATTTTCCGATAAATGTATTATTAATACATATAAAAGTAATACGTTAAATCAAGTGCAAAATTTTGAAAATCCTCATTTGTTTTACTAGTATTTGCAAAAATTAAAAAAGTACCAATATTTAAATTTCCATATCTTCATGTAAGTCACTTTGTTCTAATAATATTTTGATCAATATCATTCTCAAATCAATGATTTTCCAGAGATATCATTTTATTGTATGTACTTTAGCAGATCATGAGTATTGATGCATATCATTTATTCACATGTTTGTAATCTATTCTATCGAACAACGTATGTATGCTAGTCTACCACAGCTTTTTTCTCATTGTACAAAATCAAAGACTTAATACTGCCACTGTGGATTCAAGTTCATATTACTGTTTCAATTATTATTCCAAAGTGCAATATTTTAATTTGATTTTGAATCGTTTTGACAATATTAGTGAAAAGTTGATTTTAAAGAATTTAAATTTATTTCAAAACATTTATTAAATTTCAAAACAGTTACTCATTTCCTTAGATTTTAACTTCAAGCAGTATATATTTTATCGATAATTTCATAGCATATATTACAACAATTTACCATTTTTCTGAAGTTTTACTTTCAAATGTCAAATGAAAATAAAATACCAAAAAATTCTCTACCTACACATATTAAAGTGAATTCTTAGCAATAAAAATAATTATGATGATTTCACTATAAATTTTACGACATCATACAGGAAGCTAGAAAATAAAGCTAGTGTCTAACAAGTATTATAGTTGTGCTGTTTTGAGTTGGCTCTAGTAGCTTTAGTACTTCTAGGTTTATGTTATACGCCATTATATCAAGTAACAAGATGATTTAGTTTATGAGATTTTTGTGTTAACTGCTTTCTTATTTTTATCAATTTTTATTTAAAGTGTTATTTCACAGCATAGGTATATATATGATTTTGTCTAATTATTGTAATAAAATTTGCAATAAAACAAAAATAATTTCACTTATACAATAGGAAATTGTTCATTAAATAAAAATGCAAAATTTAATTTTAAATCCTATGTGAATAAATAATTTATAAAATGAGAAAAATTACAAAAGTATTTTTTAAATCATTTTGTTTACCAGAAAATTAAAAGCTTTGGTATTTTTATACTCCTATTTTTATATTGACCCAACACATTTTCATGTAGAAATTCACTAAAGGAAAGTATTTTACATTGAATAATATTTTATAATTAATGATTTTTTTAATATTTTCATATTAAACATTTAAAGTTCTTAATTTCCATAAATAAAGATAAGATTTCTTAAAAAGTATTTCATTCTAATATTATTGTTCCTTATTCTTATCAATATCTTTTGTTAGCTATAAATGAATCGATAGATAAAGAATTTAAGAACAATAACATAAAATTCAATAAAACAATAAAAGAAAATTTTAACATTTAATATTTATTAGTAATTATGTAATAATTATAATTTGTAAATACTAGTATAAAAACACATAGTTTGACAGTTTCTAAAATTTTTAAAAATTAATTATTTCATTAATTTTTTAATGGTAAATTAATTTAAGAATTCTTCTCAAAATTGATTCTATATAGTTGCTATTAGAAGAAAAATATAACCAATTTATTTTATAAATAAGACACTTTTACATATTTTTAATTATTTATTTATAATTGCTTGCATTTATATTTATAATAATTATTTATAATTATTTACTTATAATTTCTTTTAAAAAATGTTTTAATACTCCATAAAATAATATTCCTATCGAATAAATAAATTTATTCTGCCTATTTTTTATTGTCATACATAATAATGAACAAATTCATTAATTATACACAACTGTAAATTCAAATTCCAATAATTAATTTCTTTTCAATGTAAATATAATATTTAATATTTTATTTCAAAATGTTTAATTCATACTATGTTATAATATTCTAAAAAGTAATTTTTTTTCATAATATTATATTAAAAAATAAATCAATATTAATATAACTATAAAAGATTATAGTTAGATTATTACATAAAATTGTCAATAAACAATGATAATTATTCATTTACAAGTTTTTGTAGTTTATTGCCTCTAAGCATTCATAAGAAATTACATATTAGGGCTACTTTATAAAATATTTTTTTCCCAATGAGTAAAAAAACGTAATTAATTTGCTGATTTTATTATTAATAGTAAGCAAATCCTTCATAATTATATAAATTGTAGATACATTTTAAAATAGAAAATAATAAAATATTAAATATATTTCTAAAATGTTTTTTTTTTTTTTTTTTTTTTTTTTTTGGTAAATGGAAAAACAACTTTTATTTAATGAAGATTTTATGAAGAAAAATGCATCATTACATTCAACAACAGAAAACAAATTAATCAGGAAAAAGCGAGAAAACAAACGAACCTCGTGCTCGACCTCTTGGGTTGATCTCTGTGTTGCAGTCCTAATTTGGAATGGATGACAACGTCGTAAATTGACGGATCAGAATTTGCGCGACAGCGTTTTGATGAAGAAGGAAGCGCTGCTTCTGTTTTCGCTCCGTCGTCGAGAGAGAAGAAACAAAAGCGGTAAAAGAGGGAGCGGGCGATCAACGCTTTCGTGAATCATGTCAGCTGTTCCTTTGGGAGCAGGTGGTTGCGCAGGTGAATTACGGTGTTTGGAATGCAGCGTGGGCTAAGTCTGCCCAATGGTGTTTCCACATACTGGTTGTATACTTAAATGTCACAAATATATACGTACAAATACACAATTATTATTTGGAACAATAATACTTAACTCTTTATATTACTTAGAAATACAATAGAGATAACCAAGTATGTGTTATTTGGAAAAATGAAATATTTATGTATGTATACACAAATAGAATATTTTATGTGTACAGATACAGAAGTAAATATCTCATTGTCAATCTGAAACTAATTTTTTTTAATCTAAATTTAAGATAATGTTTGAATGAAAGCGACAAAGGGGATGATAATTATATCATTTATTCCACGAATAGCACCCTGAAATAATTTTCATTGTGTCATTAAAACAGTGGATACGGTGTATAAATCTTCTTTTGATTCTACTATTTAAGAACTACATGTTACTGTTGTTAAATTCTACTATTTAAGAACTACATGCGTTACATTTCTTGAATTATTTATAGTACCACTTTTGAATAATTTTCGAAACAACTAACAAATTTTACTTAAATGAATAAAAAGAAGTATGCAAATTTATTTTTAAATAACACATGAGAATAAAATAGATCACAAAATTCGGCATTTTAAATGGAATATTGTAATACAAATGAGCTCATTATATGTTCAAAACAATTATAATTTATTTTTAACAATTCATATTCAAATTTTCCAAATGAACTAATTTGAGAACATTCATGCAATAAGTCTATAGTAAATTGAATTTTAAAAGAAATGATTTTTTGTCAACAAATTTGATTTGATTTGAAATTAATGATCTTTTGTTTCAAAGCCCTTAGCGTAGCTGTTTCAATCAACAACATACTGCCTTCACATGCACTAAAAGTAATTCATTTGTTTAGAAGGAAAATTAATTTCGATTTTAGATACTTAGCTGTGTGCCTGCCCTTGGGCATCTACACATTCATCGGAATTTCTAGGGCTGAAAATGACAGGCTTAAGATGTTATTAAGGCTAAAAGGATGAGATTAGATGAAGTTTTTAGACAAGATGGCGTCTGATGTAAGGAAGGCTGCTATTGGTCTAACAAGAGCATCGCCAGGGAGAATTTCTGCATCGAAAAGAGATGTTTCCAGTTTCGCAAGTAGTGGCTTTCTTGAAGAAATTAGCATTGAGTTTGAATATATGTCCGGAGAGCTGTTCAATTTTCAGATCAGTTCTTATATTTTTATTTCTTATATAATATGGTACATTGACCATATAACGAAGCATTTTATTTTGCATTGTATTTATGATTTTCTTGTCTACCTCTGACAATGTGCACCAGGCGGGAGACGCATATGTGATGATAGGGCGTAAAATAGAAGTATAGAGAAGTTTCTTTAATTTTAGATTTAATTTGGAATATTTCCCAATAATTGGGTTTAATTTGTGATAATTGTACCAAGCTGCAGCTATTTTAGATTTTATGTGTTCAGTCCAAGTGAATTGTTTGTTAATTTTGATTCCTAAATAGGTTGCAGATTTAACATTTTCAATTTCTTGGCCGAAGATGTAGAATTTGTTGTTGACTTTGTATGTTTGCGATCTTCTATTTATTATAAGTAATTTAGATTTGGAGGCATTAATGACAACTTTCCAATTATTACACCATCTTTCAATATTGAAAATTTTGTCTTGCAGTCGTGAAATGGCAAGATTCGGATTCTTGAAAATTAATCTGAAAAAAGGAATGTTATTTATACCACAATTTCTTTGTTACAAATCCAAAAAATCAGTAGTTAGTTAGATTGAATTGAATCCAAAATTTGACTTGCCAAGACAAAAATTAGTGAAATCTGAATGGTATCATAGATGATTTTCTTAATAATTCTTAGCCAAGTAATTTTTGGCATAAATAAGCTTAATCTTTGTATTGTCCCATTTGATCAGTGAAGATTAAATATAATCTTTCAGTAACAATACATAACATTTCTAGAACACTTCTGTCATTTTTTTGACAAAGTAATTAGACTTAGAAGAAGATGAATGAACGCAAACAAAGTTGTGTACTGTGACCGATGTACAGCTAAGTTGCATTTGCTCCAGTACTTAGGATCAAAGAAATGTCACAGAGAAAACGACCTCGCAGTTACAATGCTAAGTTGAAAAATTATATTAGAATAAATGGCAGAAAATCTTAACTGACTAGACATTTATGGACATATCTTCAGCGTACAGCAGCGAGAACTCGCCAATAAATACAATCTCTTCCATGAATATGGCATAATTTTACTGTTTAAAATTGAGTTACTGATTAAAGAATCAGCTTTCTTAAATATATAAGTGAAAAGAGAGGTAGTGTTAATCAATAATGTGTCTTTTTTTTTTATCCGTTTGTCAATATGCATAATGACTACCTTTGTGCAAATCTTACTTTAGAATGTCAAAGTTGAGAAAAATGATGTGACAAATACTTCATCTTTCAGTTTCATCACAGTTTCTGCTCAACAGATGTCATTCTTACACTAAACTAGTGTCAACAATCTGTCTTTAATACTAATTCTTGCCAAATTTTGTAATCTCCATAATACTTTAATCGAGACTATAAACAATTCTTTTCGTTACCCAAGAAATATTTTTACGATCCAATAACAGTCTCTTTCCAGCTCCTTCGTGTTCGTTATAACGATTTATTTTTATGCCGACAATGTGACAGTTGACACAAGATTAAACCAATCGAAATGAAATAGTGATTTTAAGCATCAGACTGGGAGTAGTTTATTTTATTATGCTTGTTCCTTAAGGATCTTCGTAAAATTTATGGAGTAGTGTTCTTTAATGAAAAAGGTTCAGAATTCGATTCTAGTCACAATCGAGCAATGGAAATGAGTTTTGCTTTTCTGCATGAACATAAGTCAGAATGTTGTTAGAAAATTGTTGAAGTTTTCACCCGGATGATATATGAATATATCCCACAGTCTATGAAAGGTCACCCCAGAAAGTAATAATACTTGTCTATAAAAACGCTTCACCTTTGCTTCAAATCACCTAAGGTAAGATTTGGCCTAATTGGCTTTGGATGTCAAGAAGTCTTTTGCATGTGTAAAATAGACTATATTTTTTAGACAACAGTTTTGATGGCTGAGCCTGTTGTTACTTCTTTCCTAGAAAATCAATTTTAGCTATTCTCATTTTCAATAAATTTTGAGTCGAAAATTTTATTCCAGTGTAACATCTTGATGTGTACCGATTGATTATCATTCAACGTAATATATACATATAAATTCTGAGGCTAACTTCTAAAAATTATATAGTATTAATAACATGTTTGTTGGTGTTTATGGAATTTAAAAGAAATTTTCTTAGAAAAAGAAACAATTTGGAAATAAAAAATTTCTTTGTTAATGTTTTTGTGACTTGAAGTTTTCTCAAAAACCACTAAAAATAGTTATATGAGGAGATATGAAAATTCTGATTCTAAATGAAGTTAAATTTTAAGTGAAAATTTAATGTTATCAATTAGTTTTTTTCACTGCATTAGTTCTTGAGGAACTTTAAAACAGAATAAAAATTATATTCATCAAATGGGTCACAGTACTTTGCAGTAGGGCCATGTTTATCGGTATAGATTGTCTTGGGTTAGATTTCATCCATTGTTTAACATTAAGAAAATGATTTTACACTTCTTTTTTCTGATTAGATATTTGCCTGTGTGAATACCTAAGAATTTTCGAGGCTTCCTCTCATACAATATGTGAATGAAACTTATTGTCTAAGAAAATTTCTCCCGGAAGGCAATGCAAGGTGAACGTACAAATCCAAAATATAATCTCCAGCAATTATGTTGTCGATTGCATGATTTCAAAACAAATCCTTGTAAAATGCAGTAAGAATGTTAATTCCTTATGAGAAGATGGTTTTGTGTCATCAATTCATTTTACTGTCACTTATTTTCATGACAATTTTATGAGTAGGAGTGACTTTTATGACAAAAAAGGTTATATATTCCTTATTTTTATTTATTTTAATTATAGGGAATCTTAATAATTCATAATACTCTCTTAATAACTGAACAGTAACAAATTGAAAAGGTGTGCAAAGTCTATTGCTGTTATAAATAGTAACGAAAGCTCATTTTCAATGACAAAAATGATTAAAATGCAATAAAAATCTGCTTTTAAAATAGTTACGGTCAATTAGATATTAATCTAAAAGTATAATATCTAATTAAGATAATAAATTTAAATTATTATAAGGTCCTTTAAGATCCCTTCCCCCCCCCAAAAAAAGAAAAAAAAACTCCTTATGATATATGCTAATATATATATATATATTAACATAAGGAGCTTTTTTCTTGTATCTATCTATATTACAGATTAATTCTCCATTAAACAAAATTTTGGTGAATTCTTGAATTTTATAAAAAAAATTATGGCACAGAAAAGAATAGGACACGAAACAATAATTTGAAAATCAAAGATAATTTCTAAAATCAAACGATAACAAATAAAACAAATATTTAAGTAAAAATATAAGCAATTCATGCACAAATATTTTCGCTATTTACTTTTTTCGTACCAATATATCCAGTTTTAGATAAAAGATTTATACCTTAGAAACGAAAAAATATATTATACAAAAATAACTGTCGCTTATTATTACCAACAGAAGGATATTAAGGAAAAAATAACGTGATATTTATTGGTCAAAATCAAAATAGATGCAAAATTCAGTACGTTACATTTACAATCCCTCAGTCATTGGAAATAACATTAATTTTGAAACCGTAAATGGAACAGCCTAAGGAATTTTAAAACCCACTGCGTAAATTGCCTACCAAGAAGACATTTCAGAAGATAGTAGGTTCTACTCACATCTCTCAAGGGAGGAGGAAGTGTGGAAAACTCCTAAACAACTACCCGATAAACATGCTTGGAAACGGCAGAAGAGCATCATACATTTTCTGTTATTCTTCTGTGTAAGATGAGATGAACTCTTTTAACATTAAGCTAGAATCATTTAAATTTATAACTTGATGCCTTTGTCTTGAAGTACTTAAATAAATTTCAATCTATAAGTATTTAAGAGTTGCATTTTAAAACATGAATTCAATGTTTATCTAACTATAGTTCTCTCAACAGAAAAAATATCATTATTTTTATTATTCAAATAAATATGTTGTAGTTTAATCCTAATAATTTATTTCACGCTTACTTAAATACATTTATGCACTGCTTGTAATATAAGCAGTACTTAGAATTAAGTAAGCTTGAAATAAATTTTAATGCAGACCCGTGAAAGTAATTTGTATTCATTCAAACAGATATAAAGCTTAAAAATACATTATCCTACGAATACATGATCATTTTATTATAGGAGAAGATCCTTAAGTATTTTATATTATACTTTTTCATAAGAAAAAATATTCTGAATGACCTTCGTTAATTATTAAACGAAAATATTTTTATCTTCTTGTAAGATAAAAATTTTGAATAAATGTACGTATTCTATCATTTCATATGCAAAGGTTAAGCAAACGTAATCTCATAAGAATAAAAACAAAAATGTTTTTATTTTCAAATTTAGGTTTTAAATTGTTCTTTCATATTTTTATAGAGTGAATATATTTGTTGCCATTTGCTTTTAAAAGATTTTCATTTTTTTTTTTTTTGGATAATTTTCTTTATTTTTAATACACTTTATTTTGTTGTGTGTTTTAAATAAAAATTTTGTTTGGGGATTTTTACATTTTCCCTTTTTTTTTTTTGCAATTATTAATATTAATTTTTTTCTAATGCAAATAAGTATGTTTATGGTCCAGAGATTAAATGTAAGAATTAACTGCTTTGTTTCAGAGTTCCTTGTTAACAAACACTAGCGATTTTACCTGATAAAGCAAATTCAAACATTGTGAAGAATAAATATTATAATTACTTATTATAATATACTTAATATACTTATTATAATATAGTGGGGTCAATTATTGTATAAGAATATATGCCCAAAACTAGCAAGTACAATATAAAACTATAAAGTATTGTTATTTGTAATATTTGAAAATAGAGCCATCTATTTATAATATTAGTAAATGATAGGGAACAAAATTGACTTAATCAAAATTTTTATAATTTTAAATTTATGGTACCTATAAATAATAAAAACTAGAAAAAATACTAATTATTATGGGAGAAACTTTATTTTAAAAATGTACGCAACGTAAGTAGTACTTTATATAGAATTCTTTTAAAGTTATTTTATCACAAGACCATCAATAGAAGTTTCACTTCTATTTATATACTTCAGCGTGGTATGATAATTATTAGAGACCAATGTATACTATTTGATTTAAGAAGAAAATTCAATGTTAGAGTTATGGATTGAAGTTTCGCTCCAGATCAAAAAATCAATTATAAGAAGAATTCATTACATAATTTTTCCCAATCTTGCTTTTATTTATTAATTCATAATCTTCCTTTTAATCATTAATTTTTTTGGATGAGTTTTTTAACTAGTAAGATCTTAAAAACTGAAACTCAGTTTTAAACCATAATATTTAGAATATTTAGAATCTCAATAATATTTCAATATTAATAATCCCAATAATATAGAATCTCAATAATAATCAAATAATATTTAGAATCTCATTTGAAATCTAAGTACTTAGAATTTAAGAAATGTTTAGAATTTATTCGGCCAGATATATGCAATAACTTTTTTTAAATAACAAATAAATATTTAACTATTTTTTTTTTTAAAAAAAAGCTATTGCTTATAAGAGGGCAAATTTTTCTTTTAAATTGATAAGGCATAAAAAAAATATTTTGTAAATATGTTCTTCAAATTCCATTCAAATAATATTTACTTGAAAGTTTATTGTTCTTTTTTCATCCCTTGACCAATTGAAATCACCTCACATATTTTGAGTCAGTAATAATTCTTACAGAAATTTTGAAGTGATAGTACTTTAAAAATAATATCAAAGAAATTATTGTATATATATATATGAAGAAAATCTGAAATATAATACCATATACTTTAAAAATACTATTTTCACTAAATACGTATGTTAAAATGGTTATTTTCTAAATTGTGCTTGACATTATCACATATCCTTTATTAATACTTAAAAATACCATTGCTTGGGTGCTTATTTCAAATTGCATTTAGTAGTTCTCGGGGTGATCAGAGAATTTACTTTCAGAAGCTGATGGAATTCCTTCAGCAAACGTACGATGTCAAACAGATAATCCAGAACTACTATTTATATGGAAATAGCATATATACCAGATGTTCCTTCGTCATCCAAAACCAACGTAGCTTGGAGACGATTTACCGCATTTTCAATCTAAGCTAAACAAATAATAAAATCTATTTTTTTCTGTACTTTTTATCATGAAACTATATCTAAGAGCTAATATTTTATGATTATGTTTTTGTTCTAGCTTCTGGCAGCTTGTTTATTATCACAAGCAAAAATACCCATCATTACTTTGATACTTGTTCAGGTAATTTAACAAATAGATCAAGTTAAGCACAGAAGTCACTATCACTGTTGGAAGGCATAATCACTGTAGACTTGTGATTATGTCATTCAACTGCTACAACTAATAAATGTCCTAAAATAGTAAATACATAGGATATCCCTTGATGATATTCGAACACATTTATTTGATCTTATCATCTTTCACTTTTGCAGCTGTATTTAAACTTATTCTTAAATACAGCTGTATTTTGCCCGAATATTTTAAAGTAATCAACTATTCAATTTTGAAACATTAGACAAAGGTTTTTCGATGAAATTTCTTTCAACAAAAGTAAGTACATTAACAGTATGATCTAATTTTTTGTTTCGTGAGTATTAACATCTTATTCTCTGTGTAAAAATATTTATTCTGAATTATATATTTCTGAAAAGATGACGTCTCGCCATTCGTGCGTCCAGGTTCGTCGTTGATAACACCATTGAAGGCGCTCTTGTCTATGACGCAGCGTCAAGGGAAGCCGCAGCCATGGTCTCCGAGTTGAGAGTCCATGCTGCTGCAAACGTCGTCAAACTGTTCGTGCTGACACTTGTTGTCTTCCAAACGACCCCGTTTCTTGACTCACGGCTCGTGACGTGGTTGCACGATCCATTACGACCATGCGGATAATATGCCTGTCTTCTCGGCTGCTAGTGATAGGTGGCCGTTGAGATCCCGCATGGCGTTCCGTATTACCGTCCTGAACCCATCGATTCCATATTCTGCTAACAGTCATTGGATCTCGACCGACGCGAGCAGCAATACTGCGATAAGATAAACCGCAATCCCGGTACGCTACAATTCGACCTTTATCAAAGTCAGAAACGTTCTGGTACGCATTTCTCCTTCTTACACGAGGCATCATAACAAATTTTCACCAGGCAACAACGTTCAAATACAATTTGTGTATGAGGAACCGGCTGAACAATTTCCTCATTTAAACACAATGTAGGTGTCGCAACTGCCGGCTGAATAATTCAAATACAACTGTTTAAATGCACTCTTTTAAACAATTTTTTTTGTTTAGTTACTTGTTTTTATTATGGTGTAATGCGAAACTATTATTTAAATAATACTTATTCCGTAAAAATAGACGTTTTCAGCTGAGAAACAACTCTAATATCTAAGATAGCTTGGCAACATTTAGTGATACTTTTGGCGACTTGGCGACATTTGTGGCACTAAAACATTAGTCCACTTTTTTTAAGTTTTGAGTCGATAAGTGAAACAGGCTCCGAGAGTTACCATAGGCTCATTATAGGAATGCTAATTATTGGTTAATAATTTTTCAGATATTCCATTGACATACTGGAATATACAGAACCCTTCAAGGAGAATTTTCTTAACTAAAGTTTAGAATGACCTTCCACTTGCCAATAATTTCATTTTTGTTACTGAAGATGATAAAAAAAAATTCACTAGTTATTCCTTGTATTAAGAAGCAGATATATTGAATCTTAAGGTTTTGTAATCATTAACATTTGAATTGTCATATTTTAATACTTGAGTATCTCCTTCATGAACGATGTTAAATCAAAGATGGAAGATGTCAAATCCAAGTACTGATGAATTTGTATGAAAAGTTTTCACAGCCAATATTGTACTAATTCTTAATTTTTTCTATCTAATATAAAAAATAGGTTTATAGTAAAGTCAGTGTAAGAAATACTTACTATTTCTTACTAACCTAATTCACTCACTTTTTGGTTTTTAAATGGAAAAAAATCCCTAGTATTTTTTTTTTTTTCATCCAAAGAAAATTAAGTAACAAATTCCTTTTATGTTCTATTTAGAAAGGAAACTAAATTGCTCATATAAACATTTTCTTATTATTTTACATATTTTTTTAAAAAGTTAAAAAAAATTTTTCTATTATTCCTAAACGAAACATCAATTTTAATAATATTTTACAAAATACTGATTCATTAATCTTGTGTATGTTTTAAATCTTAAAAATATTTTTTTTAATATACATGTTCTTAAAAACATTCTACATAATATATTTAAAAAAAAAAGTTTTTTAAAAATAACTGCTTTGGACATTTTTGGAAATGCATGAATTATTCGGAAAAAAAAAATTAAAATTTTAAAAAATTTTCGAACAATTTTGGAAATATTTCTATGTATAAGTTTGAAATTTTTATTACATGGTATATCATATTACTAATTTCGTAAAATTTCAAAATAAAAATTCTTTCATTTTAAAATTTTAACCATAGTGCTTGTAATTAACTTGAAAAATAATTAATGCTAATTTGAATTGTGTGTGAAATTTCTCTTACATCTGTTTTATTAACTTAAGAAATAGTATTATGCTCCAGAATTCTTCTTTTAAGAAAGAGGTGCATGGCTCTTTGCTTTTTTTTAAAGTTGTCGACTATGCTTGATTTCTAGTAACAAAAAAAAACTATTTACAGCATTGGCGTACCCCCTCCTTTTCTCTACCTATCCAGAGTGAAATTCTTCTAAAAATAAATAAATAACGATATTTACTTTTTTCTTTAACTTAAAAATGCATTGTTTTCACCTCTGACACTGTTTATAAAATTATTTTATAATGTGTACATTTCTATGCGTTAAATTGTAGAACTTATGTTTTCCTTTGAAACGGAAACTTCAGTGAAAACTGAATATTTTAGTTCTCTGGATTCTTATTTTTATTTCCACACCTCATTAGGAGAAGAATATTGAATTTATGGTGATGCTTACGGGTACAAATTCTCTAAAGATAATGGTCATCCAAAAGGATCCGATATCGAACCCGTTGCCCACAATTCACGAGAATCAATCAACTCTGAGTTACTTTAAGTCAAATCCCCAAGCAAGTATTTTCCGAAGAATATTTGCTGTTAACAGATACCATATATATATATAATCATAATTAAAATATCAAATATATTTTTTAGAATGAACTTATTAAAATGTGAAAAGTTATATTTATTAGAAATTTTATTTTTTACATTTATATAAAAACGAAGTTCTGTACAAATATTCTATTTATCCAAGCGAATTTGTGTGTGTATATAAATATATATATATACATATCATTATACTTTCAGTCCTGCGAGCGAGCGAATTCAATTTCTTTTTTCTTTTTCAAAAAGAATACTTTATTTGTTTTAATTTTATATCTTTAGTTCTTTCGCTACTGGCAGTGCAATTGCCCACCCTGACTAATAGTCAGCATAAGTCACTGTGGATGGGGAGGTCCTGGGTTCGAATCTGGTTCGAACATGTATGAATTTTCTCGCTCTCCTGTCTTTGTCCTTTTCTTGTATGAATGTCTGCCTACCCTGTAAACGGGTACGTATGGCATGTGTGTTCTGAGGAAGTCGGACTCCACGCCAAATTACGGTCCAGCTGGAAAAGTGGAGCAGCACACCCTACATTGTCAGCCCAGCTGTCGCAAGGCAACAACTGGCAGTGCCATCTTAGGTATAAAATATCTTTCTGAAGTTCAGCATTGGAAATTCTTTATAAAAAAATTACAATGTAAGCTTTTAACAAACAAAAATTTAGTTTAATTTTACTAAAATAAAAATTATTGTATTGCACACCTAAACTAATTAATGTGTGACCCATAAAATAATAATATGTTTCGATCGCAATTTTAATTTTATTATTCGCATTCTTATACTACAGATTAGACATAAATCATCAATTTTCTGTTTTTGTATTATGAATAACCCACTTGTGCCAGACAAGTCTTTTTTTTTTTTTTTTTTTTTAAACTTTAGGAATGATCACACAAGATTGTACTGTAAAGAGAGTGTGTCATTTTATAATAATCCCCCCCACACACACACTATATATTTTTACACGTACCAAGAAATTATGACATATAGTTTACAAAATAAAATAATAGGGATATTATTAAAATTATAATCACTGAAAAACTATTTGTGAAAAAAATGCAAACTAGATTACAAGTTTTAATAAAACGCAAAATAAGAATTTATTAAAAAATACAACCACTGAAGATTTTTTGTGGAAAAATTTCAAACTTAATTACAAAATTTAATAAAAGCTCAGAGAAAAAGCAAAATTTTTTTTTTATCACAATCGAGTAGTTTTGACATGCAATTCCAAATTAAGTATATAGAAATGTTTACCGAATTTGTAATAAATTCCCTTTATTGGCCATATACTAAAGGAAAATCCCAACTAACTTTGAAAATTTTTCACATTGTATATTTCAATTGTGCGGGACAATGGCTGAGTGGTTAGCGTTCGCGACTCCTGGTCTGTTGGTCACGGGTTCGAATCCCGGCTAGGGCATGGATGTACTTTCTCTTTCTTTCTCTCTATGTTTCTTGTCCTTTCCTCAGATGATGGAAGAATGTGGCCCACCCTATAAACGGGTTTGTGGTGGTGTGATGTGGGCAATGCTATACTCGTACATTCGTGATTCACAGGTACCCACCGAGTAACACTAAAATGAGTAGCAGTTTTCATTCTTGTTGTGGGAAACGGATCCAGTCACCCAGTGCCCCGCCATTAGAAAAAAAATCATTTATAAAATAATTATAACTTTGAAAAGTTTGAAATTGTGTGTGTGAATGACTCTAGCCTTCAGTACACGGGGCAATTCTCATCTCAAACAAGGATGCTGTTAGAGATTAATAAACTATTTTAAATTAAAATTTCTGGTTAAAAATTAGTCCTCGAGTGCAAAACGTGAAAGTGCGACGAACCAAACTAATTTCAAAACGTTTGTTGTTGAAATTAAAGACCTGTTTTGATTTTCAAACATTAATATTTTTTCAAATGAAAGCGATTTCGAATAACTTTAAAATTACCTTTCAATATAAACAAATTTGATTGGATGCAATTGTCCTTAAAACTAATTACAATATTAAACTGAAATTAATTATATGTTTTCAATTTAATAACTTCATTTTCATGTGAGATAAAGTGTCCATACTATCACTTTTTGCACACGAAGATTATTTCCACCGGGTCATTTAATTTAAAGTGGATTCCGAGCTGATATAAGGACATTTACAGCTGAAGAGGGAATCGAACTCTTGGACTGAAAATCAGAATATTAACCATTAATCTGCTCATTATTATGCATTTTCAATATATATATATATATATATATATATATATATATATATATATATATA
>JAPDSC010011514.1:30094-62941 GCA_026290005.1 Latrodectus geometricus | reverse complement strand
TAGCTGCATAGATGGGAGTTTTCTGGGTTTTTCTCCCTTGCGAGATGTGGATATCATCTATGTACGAAAGATTTCCCGGAAGCTAAAAAGGAGTAGATATTTAAAAAAAAAATAGGGTAGGGGGCTTACAACAGCTGTCAAAATGCACCTTATGTAGTGTAAAGTCTGTGAAAAGAAAAGGGGATCACACCATGGTCTAGGGACAGGACAATGTTCCTTGAAGCAATATGTCCTTAAGTCGAACACTTTTGAACAATGGAAGAGGACTGTTGCACTATTTGCATAATTATCTGCCGAGGTAGTTGCTTAGCAGATTTTTGTTTTATCCCCATCCAGTGAGTTAAAAATTCACGGGAATCTATGAAAATATTTTTTGAAAGTTGATAGTAAATTGATTAATATTAAAATACAGCAGTCTTTAGCCATTAGACTCTAAATGGGATAAAAAAAATGATAATAAAAAAAAAATTCAAAAACTTCAAAAAATTTACCGAGTTTTTAAAATTTTCTGAATCAATCTTCGATTAAAAAATGACCCAGTACTCAAACTAAACGTGTACGTAATCTCACTGCTCAGTTCAGAAATTTAATACAGAAAGGCCAGGTAAGCTATATTTAAGTATTCCTTGATTTTATATTTAAGGTTTTATGTGATATAAAATGAAATCCAAAACCAAAATTTTCATTTCTCATTTAATTTAAATTTGATTCCTTATTACGTTTAAAAATTCATATGATTACCTCTAATACTAGGTTTGAGCTGTAGAGAATAAACAGAACTGTAGGCATTTATAACGAACGATTAAAAATGTGTTTATATAAATAAATTACTTTTAAATACCAGCTTGCTTGGTGTTTGAAGAAAATGTGAAAAATAATCTTCCTTTTGTTTTCCACTTCAACACATTCATTTGCCTGAAGATTTTCATCATATCACCAGTTTTTAATGTATTTTTCAATATTCACATTTCAATTATTTGCTTGGGTTCATTTTTAGCAGGTTTGTGTTTTTAAGACTGAAAAAGAGGTGTTGAAGTAAGATTCAGATACTTTTTGTGACAAAAAGAGCCGAAATGTAAATAATTAAAAATTAAACAAATAAATTCTAAGAAAAGTACAATTTCTGTGTGTTGAGGTATACTAGCATAAGAAACCACGGCCTTAATTGAGATTAGAAACTTAATATTAAATATCCGTTCCATCCTCTCTCCTGCAGTTTCTCCACAGGCGAGAGAGAACCTGAGTCCAAGCCTCTGCCTAACTATCCATGACGCAAGGAAGGCGACACTTCCCGCACAGATCAAATCGCAGAAGACGACGTTTGGTTTCAGCATCGAAACATCGGAAACGTCGACGGAGCTCTATTCCGAGTCGGAAGACCAAGAAGCACTGACGCAGAACTTGCAGAAGCTACAGTCCAAGTACCCACAGCTGATTTCTTCAGAGACCCTGCAGACCATCCTCTACAAAGTGGAGAACGGTGCCCTGGAAGACATCACCTCCCATGACGATCAATTCAATCCTTTGTCTTGGGTGACAATCCTTTATGACGAGACGGATGAAACTACAACAGTACATTATTGTGTGGCTACGACCATCAACTGAAGTCACAAAACTACATGGCATCAATACTATATTTAATTCATGTCAAGACACAATTAGAAATTATTCAATTACATTGAAGAATATTATAAATAACATAGACCATAATATTAATCATCAAATTATATGCATAAGTAAAGTTCAGCAATATTATTCATTCAGAATGGCATGTGGTAATAAAATGCTTTTCCTAAATAAAAATGTTATCAAAATGGATAATTTTCACTTTGTTTATTCAAATCATTTGTTCCCTTTCAGAAGAGTATATTTGAATCATTTTTAATGTAGCTTCATTATGTATTTTTTCATGATTAAAATGTAAATATTAGCTTGGGGAAAAAGAAATCCATTATTTTTACGTGAACTTTTTGTAACTTCTTTCAGATTCGCTTTGTAAAAAGGTTTAAAGCAGTTTTCATGTAGATTTTTAGGTCGTGTGCGAAGCTACGACTGCTGACATGCTGTCAAGTTTGATAATTTTTGATATTTTACAGACATTATTGACGATGTTGTATCCATGCGAGGTGCATCTTTAGCATCCAAATACCCAAACGGAATCGACGAAACCAAAATTGTGCGTAACTGGTTGTTACAGTCATATATAGGACGATAAACACCTTTCACAATTTTAGCCACCTGGTTAGCATTTTCATCATTATAAAAGAAAAACTAAAATGTATCGAATTTTCTGTTTGTTGTCTTCGATTTTTAAAACCTTGTACTCATAACTGAATTAATCAAACAATAAACCGCAAGAGAATATTTTAGGGTCAAATGTCACCTTTCCAACGAGCATAAATCTGAAATTGTTTGATAGATACCTCACGAGATATCGGTCACTACAGACGTCTACCGAAAAAATAATGGATTACTTATTATTTTTTCGGATTACTATTTATAAATGGATTACTTATTATTTATCATTTATATTATAACATAATATAAATGATAAATAAAAGTAAATAATTGGTAAATAAAATTATCAGCATTAGTTCACAAATAGTGGGTACTTTAATTAAACCAATTATTGAAGACTTATTTAAAAAATGCTTTTTCTTTTAACTGCCAGCTGCCAAATATTTTGATATAGAAACTGGGAGCTAAACATATTTGAAAAAACAAAAAAACATATTTTTGCCAATAAATTTTTCTGATATTTTTTTTCATATATCTCAAAAGACATTTCTTTCTGAAATCCACTCAAATATTTTAGTCTCAACCGAAAAACATTAAATGATTGATTTATCCTATTCTTCAGATATAATGTATAAACTTATTGTTGCTAAACGGTGTCTTATTTATGAGAATAGACTGTATTTCAGAATAGCAAATCAACACAACTTTTGATGAAAACGAAGTGCTTCCCCGTGATATCATGAGAATGGCAAACGAAAATTGTTTTGAATAATTTTTTGATTATAATTTCTCAAAGCTTGTGCCTTCTGTTTCATACATGTCAATAGAAATTTTAAAAAACTAATTATATTAAAATTTGCTTTTAAATTTGTTAAAAATTTCGTCTTTTTGGTTTTTATAGAACTATTGATAGATTGAGATAATTGAAATTTTGTATATTGTCCTTTATTCTCTGATATTAAACTGATATTCGAAGAAGCACGTGAGCTTCCTCAGCATTCTCAAATGTTCTTTTGATAAGTTTAAATAAAATTTAAAAATAATTTGCTTTTTAGTAAATAGAAATTCGACCACACGTAATCATAAGACCTCATGGGAATTTGTAAGAATGATATCTAACTTATGCGATAAACTATTCCTTCAAAATACACGAGGAAAAGAAAGACTCTTTCCTACAATTTCACATAACTCAATAAGTAAAATAATGAGATTAGTCCTATTTGTGAGCAATAAAATTAGAAACTATCAATTAAAGATTTTTAATGGTATAATCGATTTTATGTTATACCTGGCACAATTCTCGTCATAGCGTTTTATGATAAGGAATGCGCAATTGGAAACATAAAATGTATGATAATATTTATTAAAAATTGACCGATAAATTTTGAGTCACTAGAATTCTCATCTGAAATTAGTTAACTTCATTTTAGTAATTGAAAGTTGTAAAATGTATTCATAAGGTGTATAGATTAATAATTGTAAGGTATGTTGATAATAGCAAATCAATTTAAGAAAAGAAAAATATAGAAAAAATACTTGAGATATGATTGCAATTAATATCAAATGAAATTAGGAAGAACGTTTAGCTGGAGATATTATTTGTGTCATTAGAGAATAATTTTTTATTAAAATATAACGATTACAGTTATAGAAGAAAATTATATGATTCAAAACGTTTCCACTTCTATTTGTAATCACTTCCAATGCCTAAACATTATTGCATCTAATCACGAACCTCAGTATTCGGATATTATATTCTCTGGTCACTCTTTTACTTCGACTACTTCCAAAACATTTATCGCCTTGAGACATTTTCATATTAAATAAAAGATGGAATTCGCTAAAAGTCAGCATTGAAAATATCTGAAATAATCCAAAAATTTTTGATTTACAAAAACAAGAACTAAAGTTCATACCACTGGCAAATGTGCTCAAAATCTTCGTTTCAAGCTCTAAATGTAATTTTTTTTCTTGTGGTTCAAAGCTTTCCTCTTCCTCAATGATTTTGAATGTTCCAATATTTTCTACTTCATCGATTACTTGTTGCATTATCTTTTCGACTTGTTCTTGAACAGGCTTTTTAGCTCGAATGAATGAAATTCGGAATGAAGCCTCCTAAATTCCTCAAGAAAGGATTCCACGCCACCTTGATTTCTTCGAGTTTCACAAGAACCTCAGATTCACTCTTAACCTCATAGTGCCTTGTGGCTTAAAATATAGTGACTATCTGGCTTAATAAACAAGCAGCAGATAGAAATTTTGAAGCTGGGAATTCAATACTACACAGATTGTTTAAATGTACAAATTGGCTAAATAGAGAGATTAAGAAAGGATCAAGTTTTTTCCCCAATAATTTTTTTTTTAATACTAAAAAAAGGTTTTTACTTTATGGTTATTGTGACTATCGTTTATTTATGTAAAAGACATTATTTGCAGAAAAAATTTTTCTTCACAAAGACATTTAATTTTTTGATACTACAATTTAGATAAAATAATTAATACTTAATTAATACAGAAACTGTAAGCTTTTAATGCATAAAACTTTTTTCAGCAAAGATGTACTTAATATGATATATTTTTGCAGTTATTATTCCTACTCAAAATACATTAAGTGTGCATTTAATACCAAGGAATAAAAATGTCATTTTCAAATGCTCGACCAACTAATTATTGTTTGCTGTTAATGTATTTATGCACGCGTACATAATATATACAACTAATTTGTATGCTGTTCTTGTGTCCAATCTTTCAAGATCTAGCGGCAGCAAGATCACATCCATGAGACCATTAACTCTAGGAAAGTTTGGCACCAGAAGTGAACTCGCATGTGCATCTTCAAAAGCTAATCTCAAATAATTGAAGATATGTTCAGTAAAAGCCGGCAATAGGTGACACTTGGAATACGTCTGAAAACCTTTCTGCCAGATTCGTAGGTCATGCAATTCAAATGCTCACTGAGTAATCTGGACACAGCCGTTTGATCAATTCTGTCTCCATCAAATTCCAAAGCCTCCCCTTGGGCTTTTCCTACTAATCCCGGAATGGTTGAGACTAATTTGTATATATTATGTATAATATATATACAAATGAGATGTATATATCATGAACTTGAGAATATAAACTTTACCTACCAAGAAAATATCATTTATAGATACTATTTGTAATAACAAAACGTTATCTGTAGGTATGGTAATTATTAATATCTATCCTATTACACACTTATGTGTAATATATGAAATAACAAAATGTCAAACAAAATTTTAAAAAATTAAATAAAAAAAATAAAATGTGTTAAAAAATAAAATATAATATTAACAAAATTTTTTAATAAATAGAAGATTTATTAAATAATAATTAGAAAACATTTTTTTAAAAACAATATAAAATTAAACTTCAATGAAGTTAAAAATATTTCAAAGAAAGATTAGGTTTAATCGAGAGTATTTTTATAATTTTTTTATTTATAATGAGTCTAATTTTTGTCTAGCTAAGTGATTTTAACAGTTTAATTTTTTGCTGGCTTGCTAATTTTCAGTTTTAAAAATAGGTGATTGTTTACTGTGCCATAGTCGCCTGATTCAATTATTGCATTTAGCAGTTTCAATTGACAAAAATAGATAGCCAGAAATGCATAGCAATAATCTAATCTAAGCTGAATGCTTAGCGTCTACAAATAGCATTTTCTTAATTACCACAGTGCTTACATAAAATAACTTTTATTTATCAATTTGGCATCATAATGATTAATTTTTGCTGCCTAATTTAAAATTTAAACTAATTTTGCCGTAGCCAAATAAATGTATTTCAACTAAAATTATGGATTAGTAATTTCACATAGTTTGATAAAATTATGTATGTAAGACATCACACATTATTTAAAGTAAATAAAAAATAAAATAAAATTATTACTTAGCTTTATAAAACCATCTGCTAAGCTTTCCTCCTTAAAACTTCTATACTTTTGTACATTTAATGCTAAATCGCAGATTTTTAAGTAACGTAATTAAAAGATTAACTAAAAGTGAAACTGGATAAACTTACATAACAAAAAGGGGTATTAAATAAATTATTTTAAATCATTTATTATTAAAATATTTCAACCACATAAAATATTATTAAACTGATTTCATTCCTCCGTCCTAAAATAATTTATTTAAATCCCTTAAAATATTATTCGAAGTAGACTCTATAGCGATTCGAACATACTTTCAGTAAAAATTGGGCTACGCATAGTTTTCATTTTCCGTGTACTTTGCATGTGATTTTTTTGTGAAAATGCATGAAAACATCAAGTAATCATAGCATAACTATAATACATAGGCAATGTTGTCACACTTGGCGCATCTAGCTACACTATCCGCAGATAATTTGGTTATTCTAAGCTTAAGTTTCGGTGACTATTAAGACAGTTACCATTAAGCCCTAGATTGAAGTCTATCTCATACAGGATGTGCAGTGAATGATTGAATGGATATTTTTACCATATAATAATCCCGTTTTCTTGCCACTATAATGTATACATAAGTAAGGAAGATTCAGTGATCTTTTAGGGCATTAGTTGTTCAACTGCTTAATCAAGATGCGTCTGGTCTGTAAAGCCGAAGAATGATCTATTAAAACAACTGTTCACTTTCTATCGGGTAACCACGAATTTTAATGGTTAACTGACACAATATTTTGCAATTGGTGATGCTTTTACTGTAAAGTCTTAAGTCATCGCTCGACCACCTGCTTTATTACTTTTACAAAAATATATACAAAGCTGAATTATTTATGTAAGGACTTCCTAGTCACTAGATCTTGTTCTAATAGAGCCAGTTTGGAATTTGTTGGATAGATAATTTCAGGCGTTTTGGATTTGTTACTGATTTGATAGATTATTTTTTTTTAAAGTAAACAATTTATGTGGTTTACTTAAAATTTTTAAGTAGCATATTTCTCTTGATCATTTATTTTAGATGTTTAAAAGAATTCCATTTCAATTACACAAGTTTCTGGCTTCTTTGCCTGTGCAACTAGCAAATAATTGCAAAAAAATGAATGATAAAAAGAATTCAACTGCAAATTTCTCAATAAATAGAGATGATATGATTTGAATTTTATTGTACAGTTATATCACAATTTAAAAAAAATTGAGCACTTAATCATTTGAAGAGAACTGTAATCTGCGGAAATAAAAATATTCAAAATACAAGGCATTTCTAAGTAAAGTTGAAAAAATTAGAGAAAAAGCCGAATTAAGCCGTTCTGTTAAGAAATATATTTGAACCCTTCAACATTCCTCTTATTATATTTAGATTAAGCTCAAAACTAAAGTGAAACAAAATGATAAGGAACACACAATTGTGAGAATGATTTTCTTTAAAACAAGTGCGATTTGTTTTTAAAATTAAGAAAAAAAACGCACCTGTCTGCGATGATAAAATTTTACCATGAAATCTGATCAGTCTTCCATCTATCTCCGCTCGAAGTAAGTCTGTCATTTAAATTTACATAAAAATTCTGCAGTGAAATGAAGTTTTTTTTTAATCAGATATATTTCTTGTTTAATAGGATGTTTTTAAACAAGAAAATGATAAGTTACTCCAATATTTTCAAAGTATTTGAAATATTGTAACTTTATTTTCTAAAATTTATTAATTAAATTTTTTATCGCAAATTATTATATTGTCTGTTTCAAAATCAGTGTGCTTATTAAATAAAAGTTATATAAAGCATTTACTTGGAGATAGCTCTTTCAAATTTAATAATTATTAAAATTAATTTTTAGACCTATGTTTCATTCACCACACCAAGTTTTTTTACACATAATGTGCACTCAACTTCACAATGTGTAAAATTTGAAGAAATATATTACAGCTAAAAATGTTCAGCTATTTAAAATCAAATATTTTGCAGCTATATTATCTGAACAAATTTATTCTCCGTTTTTTGCGGCTTAAATTTGGAAACAAAGAAAGCTTTGCTGATTTAAAAAAATTTGAATTAACATGGTCATTGTTTTACTTACTTACGAATTTATATAACTTTAAAGTCGTAAATTTAATTCTTAAAAAAGTGCATTCAAAATCATTTTTCTGCAATGATTGTTGTAGAATAAAACTTGAGATATTAAGGTGTCTATTTATTTGTCTCTCTGAGATAATAGAACTCTTTTGAACAAGACTGATAGTTTAAAAGGGATTCTGAAGAATAAGAAACCATGAATTAGGAGGAGATCGAATTCACGAAGTATTGAATTTCGAAAATCCCTCATTGTGAGTTTTTGCTTGCAATAGATTCATAACGAGGAATAAAATAATTATTGCAAAATATCATAAAATTCGCTTTATCCATCTGACATAAAAAAATTTGGTTATGCCATGTGCTCAATATAATATATTATCTAATTTGCATAATACTTCCTAAAGCCATGCTCATTTGAGTGCTTATATGAAAAAGTTTATATTTTAAGTAAAAATGGTTTATATTAACTTCTAATAATGGTTTAAAGAAAAAAAATGAACTAATTTATAAATTAATAATATAATTTTATTTCCGCAGAAAGAGAGAAAGATTAGTACCACTATACACAAAAACATTATAAATAAGAAAAGTACCACTATATGCAAAAAAAGTTATGAATTACTAAATTAAAGTTTTTAACTATTAGAATAGAAAATAACTAGAAATAAGAATTGAAAGAAACTGAAAAACATACATGAAATCAGCCAATGAGTATGAAATACTTTATTCGAATGGTGTATGGTTTTAAACATGAGCAAGGTCTACCACGTCGATTTGATAATAGAATGGCCTTTTTTCTAGTCGTCTGTTAAATAGCATATGAGTTCAGCATCTACCTTTAGTTCAGTTCAGAATTACTTTAGGCTCCCGATGAATCAAACAGCATATGCAAAATGCAATTGTAGAGTGGCAAAAACTCAGCTATCAACGTAATAACTTAGATGCTTTAGATGTTTTTTTTTTCCTTCCGACAAAATTGCACGTCCTACTAATTTCTTTAAGATTTTTTTTGGCAATGTTGACTAGTTTCATTCCCATCAGTTTTTCCGCAAATTTTTTGTTAATTATAAATTCCATGCTTCTCAAGCAGAATGAGTTCTTACCATTTAGATAAAATGAAGTAATGTCTAATAATCATTTTTTGTTTTTGAATTTTCCCAAATTATGCGATAATAAAGGATCATTAACGAACTTTTTTCTATTCTTTTCATATACTGACATGCACAAACTATCCATTCGAATATTTACAAGTAAACAATTCTAACAAGATTTTCAATTGAGTTGCTCTATTTTCCATTCTCAAAAAAGAGGAGAAAATGTGAAACTACTATGTCACCATAAGAATTTTTATGACGTTTCTTTTATTGATGACACGTTTCTATTTAAAACAACACAAGACTTTTTACCTACTCACGTCTTCGGCATCTCCAATAATAATGCCCAATTAATAAAATGACGAGGACGCACATAAAAAGAATTAAAATTAACTTCCGTAGATTTGTCTTTAAGAAGCTTTAAAACAATGAGGCAATGCCTTTAGTCACAAGACTAATACATCTAATATCATTGTTAAAACTTGAGCTTCAACTTCAGACTAACTTAAGGAAACAGCAGAATCAAGAGATGTTGATTTTGAGCAATTTTAATCAACAAGTTTTATTAGTATCAGTATTAATTTTATTTAAATAAAAATCAGTATAAACTATTGACTTCTAGTGTGAAAATATATTTTGAAAAATATTATTTTAAGAAAATGTCAATCACATAATGATTCTCATGGTTGATACTTTTTGTGACTAATCGAGTTTACAATTTGACGCAATGTATCAGATAGACTAATAGCTGAAAGTTGTTGAAATCTTTTTATTTACATATTCCGAGTGTATTGCCTTTCGGATGAATATTTCCAAGATCAAGGTCAAATTCATGAGGTAGAAGGGAAGAAACCTGAAAATCCCCCAAGTATCCATCCTAACAAACGTGCATGAAATAAGCAGATTCCCTTTGCCCAATGACAGCTGAATTAGAATTCAAGATTTCCTAAGAAAAAAATTCTCTACAGTTCAGCCCTTAAAAACTTAGAATACTTGGCTCAAATTATTATTCGAGTTTTGTATGTCTCACATGTATACATTCTCATGTATTCATTTGTATTGGGTATTTTTATGTATACATTCTTTGATAATAATTACGTACAGGTCACCATGAAACAAGGATGTGCTTTTTGGGTTCTCATCTTCGCATTACTTTTCCCAGTAATTATGCAGTACCCACAACGTAAGCCTCTTTTTAAAAGTACTGTGGAGCGTCCGCTGCTCATTGGATCCTACAATGTCCAGAATCTTGCCAAAAAGAAATTCTCCAATGATGAAATAATGAGCAATTTAGAAAAGGTAAATATACTTGATTCTTGACAGTCCATCAAAAGAGAACTATATAAAATGCAGTTTTATATTTTTCATTCATTGGTTTTATACACAAAGTGATTTGTGATAAAAACAATATTGTGGTGTTTTCCTTCACGATTGCTATTTGGACTCTTGGTACATAAATTTGTGTCCATAATAATCAATCTCTCTTCCGAGTTTAACATATGGTTTTAGTTTCTTTTCATTGGTGAAAAAATCAAGCATATTGCTAACCCCTTTTGCGTCGGTGTTAGTGATTATAAATAATCGTTAAACTTTCTATAATTTCATAAATAAAATTAAAATTATAACTTGTTGATTCCAAATCCCAAAATAAATCAATATTGCTTAAAAATATATTATTGGAATACATTGACACTTAATTCAGTCGTATATAATCGTCTAAAAATATATGTTGTGAAAATATTTCCTTCTTTTTATAAACTTATTGCCTTTTATTCAATTGAAGAACATAATTTTATGTTAATTTCTGTAACGATATATTTTAAAAACATATAGTAGATACTTTTTAAGGTCTCATATTCTTTATTTGTGGAATTTTATGTTTATATTAAATTATATCAAAAATACTAGATTTATATCTTTCATTGCTTAAGTTATTACATTTTGTTTTGTTGTACTAACTGCTCTTATATTTATTTTATTTATGATGTTTGTAAATTGTACCTTTAAATTTTTCCTTTTCTTACTATTAAACACAATTGTTGATAAGGAACTAAATTTGAATTTAAGAAAGATGCATCTTATGTTTGATGAAGATTATTAATAGGAAATTCATATCATAATTGTATTAGCTTTTGAATACAAATTACTGTGGCTCAAATAAAAGATAAATTAGGGGTTTCTGTATAGTTTTTTCATGGAAAATTGTACCATGGTGAAATTCGCAATAATTGATTATGTAACAAAACATTCCTCTCCTTTGTCTTCTATAAGTATTTGCAATAGTCATTTGTTTTTTGGATAGTAAATTGTTTGTGTCATAAAATGCTAGAATTTCATCAGAATAATGTTTGAATCAAATTAGTTTTTGCGCTAATCATTTCTCTTCAACACTTAAGCGGTTTTACTCTTTTCTGCATTGATGGATAAATTTTCTTTTGATTTATTTTTAATTAAACTACTTTTCAAGAAAATTTTTCAATGCCAAGTGTAAATAAGTTTATTAATATTATCTATTATTAATATTATTAAATGTTTAACTTCCATAATCAGCTTTGCAAAAAATTAACGAGAAAAATTAATTTTTTATTTTTTGAATAAATTAAATATTTAAATATTGGTGTATTGACTTTTAGTGAAATTTTACTCAAATATTAATTCATTAATATTTTAATCAACTTTAACACAAATATCTCTCACATTAAGACTTTATTTTGAATATAAAATTGGAATTTTTGGAAAAAACAGGTTTTGCGATTAATTTTTGATAAACCAAAAAAGAAATGATTATGATACAATTAATTAATTAATTAATTCTTACATATTTTATAGAAATATATAGAAATTATGGTATAAAAATTTTTATTTAGATACAAATATAGAGCATCATGTACATTACAACCTATTGAAATTTAGTTTTAACAATAAATTTCGTTGAAGGGAAAATTTATGGATAGATAATGTTTTCTTACAGTATTAGAAGTATATTTAATATAATTTAATAAAGCAAACATCCACAATTTAAAAAATCAAAATACGTCATCATTTTAAGGGCTTTCTAACATAAACTGCTAGAAATCATTCAATTAAGCATGTAAACTATGTATAAGGAGAAAGGGATTTTTTTTATTTATTTTTGCTTTTTCCTTCATTTAAAAACATTTAATAAATCAAAAAAATTTCCTTAACTTGTATAAATAATCATTACAAAATAATAAAATTTTTTAAATAATCTCTTGTTTCAAAAATGTGAATTATATGAAAATATTCAAATTCGACAATTAAATGTTTTATTTTATAACACATAATCAAGGACTGTTAATTCAATGGTTATATGTTATAAAAATTATGAATTATTTTCTGAATTGTAACTCAAAAAATATTATTATCCAACCAAAAATTTGCAAAATTCATTAGTTAAAAAATTTGGCTATAAAGTTTTGCGTACAATTTGATTTAATGCTTCCCAAGTAGCAGATGAGTGGTTAGCACACAAATTTTCAGAACTAAATTACATGAGTTTGAACGTCAATATTTAAATGAACGCAAAATTGTCTTTGAACTGTTGTTTCCGACTGAATTTGCTTTTGTATGAAATCAATGATTTTCAGAAGGATCTTGAATGTGATAATTATAGACTTTGTTTTATAGAGAAATGTATAAATTTCACGAATTGTTAAAATAGCTTTAAGCCTATCAAATTCCTGACTGTCAGTATGCTCCTTAATATACATTATATGTGCAAAGATGTGATTTAATATTTGTTAATGAAAATATACAAATATTTTTTTTAAAAAATATAAGATTAATTATAAAAAAGGTTCAATTTTCTAATTACTTAAATTTATCAACTATTAAAATGCAGCTCATACAAAATAAGTAATATAAAAAATAAAGCACCAAAAAAATTAACCTTTACCATCTTTCAAGAAATGAGAATTTTGAAAATATTCTAAGTCACAATTCATAAAAAAGAACACTTATGTAAAATAAAATATTCATTTTACATTGTTCATTTCTTCGGAATGGCTTCAGAGTTGTATAATAATTGTCAAAGCACTCTCACTCAATAAAGCTATAAAATGAAATTAACCACATAAAAAATATTATTTCCCCAAAAGTTGTCAAAAAATATCTCAAGTAAGTGACTTCATTCATAAATTAAAAGCATTAAATAAACCCTTCATTAAATTCCTATATGAGATCGGCTGTTTTGTATTACGTCCAAAAAATGCTCGAGAAATCAATGCGTTTTTTTCCCCCCGTAACAAGCTTGTTTTTTTTTTAACAGAATTATAACAAATAGTTCTTGAGAAATATAGTTAATAATGATTCGTAGATAAATACTAATTGTTCTTTATAATTTGTGTGTGGAAACTGAAACTGTGAAGAGGTGAGGCAGAGAACATATTGATTACAAGAAAATTTCTTAGACCAATGGAGGAATGCAAATGTACTTCAGGTATCACGATAATGATCTATACTGTAAGAAATGATAACTATAGGTAAAAATGAGTAAACATTGAACTGAACGCGCTTAAATTTTTACAATTAATGGTCAAAGATTTGTTTTACAATTTCTTTTTGCTTTAAGATTTAACACCAGACTGGAAGCTACTACTCCCATTGTGCACAACTTGAAGACAGAAAGCCATTTTAGTATCCACTGCATAATTGCTTCCTTGAAGGACTTCTTTTGACAGTAAGGCATATTCACATGTAGGAAATGTGAAAACTCGAAACATTTCCAAGTATCTTCAGATAGAGTTCTTGCAGAACGTAGAAATATATCATTTATCTCCCGTTCTTCAAAAATGATTGACTTTGAAGGAAAACAGAGACCTCCATAGAGCCTCCGTTTTTTTTTTTTTTTTTATAAACTTTCATAAAATAAAATCAATTTTAGGATTTTATTTTCTGAAAATTAATAATTATCATTAATTTTATTATTAATAATAAAATTAATGAAAATTATTATCTATAATAATAAATTCATAATATGAATAGGGAATAATAAGAAAGTATTAAATAAGAATGAATAAGAAAGTACTTTTTTTTTAATCATTTGCATTTTTAATATAAAGATATTGTCCTCTTTAAAATTAGATTATTTCAAAAAGATATCTGATAGTATTAACCAATGTTATTAATCGCAATATCAAGTAATTTCAAAATTGTAAAATAAAAGAATAACAATGTCAAAAAACATAAATAAACCAAAGAAAATTTAATAAATAAATGATAAATAGTTAGAAAACATATTTTACATTATCTTCATTTAAACAATCTGAAATAAATTCTTTCTGCTTTTTAATATGCTTTACGTACACCATGTTATTATTTAAATTGTTTTTTTTTTTCAATGCATCTGAAGTTTAAAGATGAAATTTTAAACTAAGATTCATTCCTTCTTTTAAGATGTTTGTTATTTTTAAATGATGAAATGATGGTATTTTAAAAGGATCACGAACATTCTTAATTTTTTAAGCAGTTAAGTGGCAAAATTAAAATGAATCAAAAATAAAAACTTTTTCATCCGTCAACATGACATATAACATGAGATATTATAAATGGCTGAGTCTAATTTTAATATTTAGTTAGTAGAAATAGTGATATGATATTATAAATGTATCAATACGATTTTTCGGACATGTTGTGCCACGATGAAACTCTTAAACAAATCAAAAATTTATAAAATAAAAGTCAAATAAATATATTTTAATATTTTTCGAAGAAAAGTGAGAATGGTAGCCAAATATCTCTATGTAAAAAGTTCACATTTATGTTAACATGAGGTAACTTTTAATGGTAATTTTGTTGTATCACGAAAAGAGAAATACTAAAATGTGATTGTTTGATGTGTCTTGCAGGTGATTCATCGTTACGATCTCATCCTTATACTGGAACTTCAGACGAATAACAAGAAGCTTATTGAAAGATTTCTGGAAGATGTCAACCGGTATCAATCAATCTTTTTATTTTCTAACGCGAAGCAAAAATTCTCATGAGCATCATGATAGCTCGAAATAAAAGAGGAAACAACTCATAATTGCATAATTGACACATTAGATGCATGCATATATATATATATATATATATATATATATATATATATATATATATATTAGGTTGGGGAAAAAGAAATCCATTATTTTTTACGTGAACTTTTTGTAACTTCTTTCAGATTCGCTTTGTAAAAAGGTTTAAAACAGTTTTCATGTAGATTTTTAGGTCTCGTGCGAAGCTACGACTGCTGACATTCTGTCAAGTTTGATAATTTTTAATATTTTATAGACATTCTCGACGAAGTTGTATCCATGCAAGGTGCATCTTTAGCATCCAAATACCCAAACGGAATCGACGAAACCAAAATTGTGCGTAACTGGTTGCTACAGTCATATATAGGACGATAAACACCTTTCACAATTTTAGCCACCTAGTTAGCATTTTTGCCATTATAAAAGAAAAACTTAAATGTATCGAATTTTCTGTTTGTTGTCTTCTATTTTTAAAACCCTGTACTCATAACTGAATTAATGAAACAAAAAACCGCAAGAAAATATTTTAGTGACAAATGTCACCTTTCCAATGAGCATAAATTTAAAATTGTTTGATAGATACAATAGACTTATAGACCTAATGTATATATATATATATATATATATATATGTCAAACAGGGAAATTTTTGAGAAATATATCGGGTAGTATATACAAAGGATAACAGAAAATAGTTTCTTAGTAGCATACTATATTACTTATACTATATATAAATCATTATAAGATTATAGAATAATAAGAGAATAAAAAACTAATTAAAAGATAATTCCAAAATATTTATAAAATTAAATGTTTCATTCGCGTGTCAATTTAAATATTCTTTCTTTGTGTAATTATATAATTTTCCTTTCAGTTTTATTTTACATCCAACAATAAATTAGTGATACAAATAACACTGTCAATTATGGAAGAATTTTTCCAGTAAACTGTAATATATTCGAATTTACATTATCGGTGTATCTGACATTCTTAAATGAATTTTATGCAGCAGTACAATTTTATATATATAGTCTAAAAATGCAAAGTAATAGACTTATAGAAATATTTTAGTATAATAAGTGAAAAATAAAGTGATTTGGATAACACAAAACAGAAAATATTTTTAAGAAATTCGAAATATATTTTCCAGAAGAACAAGATGAAACCTGCAGGAAACTAAGGAAGTAAAGTAATAATGGAGTAGATAAAAAGGAAAACTAAGAACAGGAGAATTGCAAAGAAAAAACACAAAAATACTGAGAAACAAAATACATAAAAATTTATTCTGGTCAAAGGAACCGGGAATTAGAGGAAGGTGATTCAATTTTATTTATGTAAAGATTCTAAAAAATAAACAATGACAAATGAACTGTACCCTCGACGCCTTCAAAAGAAAAATTATTGTCAATTAAATTTTAAAACTAAAAAGGAAAGTGGCACAAACGAAATTACAAAAGTATAACTGTACTTGGTGGTGTAAAATATTTCAAAAAAGCTTTATGCAACGATGTTATTAATAAATAAATATAGAATAAATGTAAGAATTTGATGCAATTGAAAGGAATTTAACTATAACTATCCCGGTAGGAATAAGAATTATCCTACAGGAAATGCTAATTAACTAAAGTTAAACAGCCGTTTGTCGAAGGAAATAAATTTGGAAGAGTAATGAACTCCTTCCTACTTGCAATGTTAGAATAAATAAATGAATATGTTTGAAATATTAAACAAAAAAAAAAATACACGGTTTTGTGTTAGAAAGATAAATACACTTATTTTAGATATATTCTACTTAAATAATTGTTTTTTTCAGATTTTCTCCTCATGGCAGTGTATACAATTTAACAATGAACAATGACACCATAACCAATGAACACTGTGCATTCTTCTACAGGTAAATAAATTATTACACTCAGAGAAATATGAATGTATGATGCTTAAAATATTTTAATAACTACAGAAAATGAAATCATCTTTTAAAATAAAGTACAGATGTCATATTAGTATAACTACCCTTTAGAAATGTTTTGATTTTCTTTTGGTTCATTTGGCATTTGACCCTTGCAGTTGAATTTCTTAAAACTCCTAAGCGATATTCTTTTTTCAAGTTGTATTTTTCATCTTTATTTTCACACTAATCTCTTTCAATATTTCACTTTATTACTTTAATTTTCTTTTTTGAGTGTCAGAACTAGAATTATTAATCATTATTATTTGGGTTATAAATCTTCATATTATAATGAATTCTGCTTGGATATAATAATAAATGTTTTAATATTAAATAAGTAGTTTTTAATGATTTATTATTATTATAAATTTTGATTTATTGTTTGAAAAATGTATTTACATTTTTCGATTTGGCTTTTACACAGTTATTAGAATTTGATTTTAGAATTTTTCTTCATTTATGAATCGTAATAATCTGCCTGTTTTATGTTTTCACTTTTTAATCACGATAAATTATTTTAGCATTCATAGATCATTTTAAAAATAATATTATGTATTTATGCATTCGCTTAACGACTTTTAAATAAGTGCTAATGAAATCAAGCTAGAAGGAATATGAGTTTTCAATTTTTAAAGTAAATTATTCCTAAAATAATAGTTCGTGTTAAATAAATACATTTTCTTTAGATAGAACCCCTTCATATTTTTCGGTTTCACATTTATTTTGCCTTTGTTTGGAATCTCTATTCTGATATAAAATAAATGGAAAATCCTCTCTCTCTCTTTTAAAGTAAAGTAAATTCATTAAGAACCAAGATACAATTTAAAGCAATTATAGTGCATATGTGATCCAATATGGTTTCTGTTGTTGTGAACTTTACAGAGTGCCGATCCTTAATTAACTCATGCATTTTAATGAAGTTCTTTATTTAGCAAAAACTTTAATTTTACCAAAAATAACAATTTTTTTTAATTTATGGTGTCAAAATACCATTTATTTCCTAAGGGTAGTTTTAATACGTTTCAGGCTTCCTATTTCAGCCCACCGAAACTATTAAATACAGAAAATCATTGGTTAATTTTTAACAACGGTTAAATGATGAGATCGACATTAAAGAAGGCATTTTTCTCTCCATCACCCAATAAATTGATAAAAGGAATATTTAATTATTTACATTAACTTTCCAGATTATTCATGTTAATTTTTAAGTTTATTTTATGTAAATTGTATTTCAAATGTAAGAAATAATTTTAAAATTATGCCGGAAGCAATTTTAATAGTATTTCATAGTTTGAAGGAAAAGTTTCTTGATATTTTCTAAAGTACATTAAGTAAATTTGTAAGACTAAAAACATAATTCTAAAGTGAATGAGATTTTATTGTTTCATTAAAACAGATCAATAATTAAGTGAGTTGTTTTTACTCAATTTTTAAATATATAGTACCAAGTAATGAATAACCTAGAAGTTGAAATTTTCTGCAAAGCTTTTTTTAATGTTTTCCTTATAAAGCCTTTTTATAGAATGGCTTTAGTGAATATGATCCATTACTTTCTCAGATAATGGTCCATATGTACTAGGGAGCAAATCTAAAACACTCCTAACCATTCACCCTAACAGAAATGTATGATAAAAGTAGATTGATATTTTTTTCTATGGTCATGGGGACTTGGTTGGAAAAGGCGTCGTTATTGTTATGTATTCTATACCCGTCCTAGCCAAGGATCCATCATGTTCACTAATGGTAGCTAATACATATAAAATAGGTCATGATCGCAATGTTCTGTATGTAAATTGATCCCTCTGGCGGTGGCAAACCAAATCTAGCGTCCTTTTGAGGGTTCTTCATTATAAGCTACTAGAACTTAACCAGTTTTGTTATCTCACTACACATGATGCCATCAATTCTCCATCTCGTAAAATCTCCGGCCAAAATCAGTACCCAGAGTAGCTGCCAATATTGGAGATGACCACTGCCACACACCTCAGCATTGATTCAAAAAGACTTTAGATGAGTTCTTGGGGTACAGCAGAACAAGCAGCTTCCACACGTTGCCAAAGTTGATTTGGTGTGGCAGCAGAGAACATAATCTGGGTCAATCGTTGAGCAAACATGGACCCTATTTCTATCGTCGAAAGATCCAAAGAGCAAGCCGGCCAGGGAAGCAATTCAATCTGGTGATTGACGAAGAACACTTGGACAATGCGTGCCACGACTGGTCACGTATTATCATGTTGAAATATGGCTGTGGGCAAGTCCTGAAGGTAAATAAGGACAACTGGCTCCTACAACTCCAAGATGTAACTTCGGCTGTTTAAAGTACCGGCAATGTGTACTAGAAGAAAGAAGAATTGATATACAATACCGCCTCATACCATAATACCTGGTGCTGGAATAGTGTGGCTGTGCATAAAGCAGCTCTCTCCACGGTGTCTCGGAACTCGAATGCGAGCATCGGGGTGTTGCAGACAGAAGCGTGACTCGTCAGTAAATACAATTTCATTCCATTCTGCTATCCACATTCTTCTTTCATCGAACTTTTTGTGGTGGAGATGTCTGTGGTTCTTCGTCAAAGGTAGAGAAAGCAATGGACGTCTTTTGACAGACCACTCTACTGTAAACGACGTCGAATGGTAAGCGCAGACACTGGATGATGCGTAACAGACTGAAGGTGCTGTGTTATGGTTCATGATAGGGCAAAGAGATCCGTGTCCAAGCCTTAAATAGCGTTTTATGCGGGGCAACAGGCACGTGTGATGTACGTCTGCGCTGAAATTCTAATCATTTGGATATCTCATCTTCGCTAATTATTAATTATATCGCTTATTGCGAGTTTCATGTTATTTGCATGCTTCCTTTAGTGTGTTGAATTTACGGTGGCCAGCAGTATATATTATATCAAAACTTCAGACCTCTTCATAATGTTCCAAAAATTTAGGTGTTATGTTTAATAAGTCAGCTGTAATTTCAAATGCCAATTATTTTAATTCACTGTAGCTCAACGTTACAAAATGACTTATTTTTCCTTATGAGGATGTTACCGTGAAAGACCGAAATCAGAGAATGTCGACATTCACCGGTGAATGTCAACACATACCAAAAACGTTGGTGAAAGACCGTACAATTGATTACATTTCTTGCACTTTCGGACCATCGCCGGTATATGTCGACAATCACAGACAAGCTTTGGTGGAATTTGAAAAGATGATTAAAGAGCTCGAAAAGGAGATAACAGAAGGCCATTCCCGGGCTTCCCTTTCCACCACAGCATTTAATTTGTTTTTAATTTGTTTGTTGTCAGGTTTGTCCCGCGGGTTAAAAATCCTCTACACTTCCTCTACTCACCGTGATTGGTCACTCCTCCTTTCTAAGAGAGGCGATAAGTTACGTCACACATGTGACGTTTTTCACGCCTGAAATATTGAGATAAGAAAATGCAAATCTGCATTTCTCCTCTCCGGATACGGAGAGATGAAACGCATATTCAAGATTCACCATTAGTGCATTGTGGATGTCGACATTTGCCGGTGTAAGTGAGAAATGAGGATATCTAGCAAATATTTCGAACATACACCAAGCGACTACGTGAATGTTGACATTCACCAGCGAATGTCGACATTCTCCAGATTTCGGACTTTCACGGTAACAAGGACATAAAATAGAATTCACAGCTAAGATTAAAAAATATTTCGACTGATCTGATTATCACCAGAACAAAGAGATTTGCAACGTATTGTCTAGGAAAACAATTAAAATTATTCAGTGAAAACCTTCCGTTTGTGCACTATTACATATAGAATAATTTTTTTCTTTTTTTCACCTTTCTCAACAATATGCAAGAGATGAAAGGAATGTTTTTCCATAAGAAGCATCAGTTTTATTATAAAGCTGTTATATAAATGGCATTCTTAGGTATAAACAAAAAAAATGTTCAAATTAATTTTTATACCGTTTCTTAACTCGTTCTTGATGGATATTGTTATGACTATGTTGAATGTATTTTCTTATCAATTAAATATTATTATATTGCGATAAGTTATACGATTTATTTAATAAGCAGTCATTAAAAATTCGAATTAAATCAATTAGTAATTCCATAATATTCCAATTATAAAGTAAGATACCAAATACTTATGATAATATATCAATGACAATGCAACTTGTGATAAATAAGGAGAAAAATAAGTTGCATAAGTTAGCAAAATTAATTAATAAAAAGTATTTGTCTCATGAAAAAAGATGGTCTTATTTTATCATTATAAATCAATACACACATTTCATATAAATTATCACATTCCCATCACTCCTCGGCTCTACAATCCATGCAGGATTTTGGCCTCTTTCGCCAAACAACCTCACTTTTCCCGATTCTAGACCGTTGTCTTCTAATATTTGATCTCTTTCACAAATCCACTCCTAGTTCATCCAACCATCTCTTTTTGGATTATCCAATCATTATTTTGCTCTCTAGACTTCTATATTTTCTGGTCCAGAACGATATAAAAGACGAATATTCCATCAGCCATCATATCACATCCAAACGATTTCTTAAAAGGCTACAATATACAATAATGTTAAACATTAAAAAAAAACACCTTTTATATTGAGAAGAACAAAATCATTTTAATTCCTTTCATTCTTTTTATTCACAGAACTGACAAACTGAAGGTACTCAAAGTGGATTCATACAGAGACCCAGACAAGCTATATCGGTCACCCTTCTTCGTTCTCTTTGAGTCGCCTACTCTGAGTAAGTATACACTTACTTTCTTTTTGAATTAAAAGCATTCCACAAAGCAGAAACATCGAAAGCAATAAATGCTTCACGGGTGAAATACTTCAAAATATGCTTTCTAGATGACTAAAACAAGCTACTTGTTAAAATCTCTTTTCTTAAAGAGCATTATACATTTATTTCTGGCAAAAAAAAAAAAAAAAGCAATAATTTATTATTGAAAGAATTTTATAGAATTTTATTTTTTTGAAAGGCTTCTTTAAGAGACCATTACGTATTTACTTTCGATAAAGATGTTTCCTAGATTACAGGACACATTTATGTGATCCAAGTGGAGAAATTAGAAAAATTACACAATTCTTATCTTAGCTGAGGCACAAAATCCATCATTGTTCAATACTGGCATGGTTCAAATGTGAGAACATTTCTCTCCAAGGAGTACAGTTCTATCATTAAGCCATGTTAAGTCAAATGAAGAAAAACTTATCTGAAATTAAGTCTTCATTAGACAATACAATTGCCAAGAACTGTTTCAGTGGGCAAGGACATATTCTCTAACAAGCACAGTTAAAGTTAATATCTAAATACGTTTGGTGACTCTATGTGAAAAATAATAGTAAGTCTAAGCAGACTTAATTTCATTTATCACATTTCATACTTTTTTTTTTAACGAATATATGACTTTTTTTTTCTTGTTTCAGATCTGTGTACTTAGTAAATTATTGTTTGTTTTACAGTGTCGATCAAAAGGAAGAACATTTCTAACTTAATATGCTTAGATCTTTTGAATAGCTGATATTTTGTAAAATGAAATTGATTTTCTCTTTTCTTAAATTATTATATTACAATAAGAATACTTTTTGGATTATAGAACAGACATGTCTCATGCTTACCGATTCGTCTTTAAATCGCAGAAAATATTTACTTAAAATTTATCCAAATAATAAAAAGTTTTTCAACTATAAATACAGCCTTCGTTGTAATGAAATCAAATATACAAAGGTTAATTAAGCCAATAAAAAATTTATATGAGTTAAATTTTTAATATAATATACTGGCCTCCAAAAGTTAAGAAAAAACATATTTTTCCATAAATTTTAGTGTTAGTGTCAAAAGTGACACTAACACTAAAATTTTAATTTATATAAATGATAAAATCGAACTTATGTAAATTTATGCGAAAACGTTATCAATCACTTTTTTATAGAAAAGAAAGGCATATATGATTGAGAGAAAAATATGCAAACATCAGGCTTTCGTAATTAAGCGTGTGACTTTTATTGGGTTTCAACTTTTGTTAGCAGACTCGTTGACAATAGTCGGTGAGGTTCTGGTATGCCTGAGAGAAGCCGTTTGCTTGATTGGTTAGGATGGCAGGCGATCGGACGAATAGGAATGGAGATGACTGTGACTGGTGCAACTCGGCACTTTAAAGTGTTTCACAGTGTGGTCCACCGTCTCTGCAATCAATATCTAATTGAAACTTCTGTGTCCAGAAAACATTTTCCATTTCAATCACGAGCTATAACACATAAAAAGACCATTTTATAACTCTTTCAACCTGAAGGAAAAGAAGCATTCCTATGCTGTAATTTGTTGCAGATCACTCAGTACCATCAGGGAGAAAAATATCCTCTAGTACCGTGTGAAAATGTCTTTATGATACACGTCTCCACGCATGGCAACCCATTGTGTGTGCATATCCTGACACCAGTGTGTTGTGACAGAGAAAAACCAGCTTATCTTGGGCAAGAGAACATGTTACCTGGACTAGACAGTGACGAGCTTCGTTGTTTTTATGGACGAATACAGATTCACACGGAATAGTGATTCACGACGTATGCTGAGCTAGAGGAAACAAAGCACCAAATACCATCAATCCAATCATGGAAAGACAGTTACCATGGTGGTGGAATAATGGTTCAGACAGGGCTCTTACTCGGCGGTTACTCTGACCTGCATGTGTTCCAAGCAAGAACTATGGCTGGTGTGAGATATCGGGATGAGATCCTTAATAAAAATGTCCACCCATGTGCCGGAGAAATTGGCAATGATTTCATTCTAATGGATGATAACTCACGACCTCATTGAGCTGTAGTTGTTGAGGAATATCTCGAGGGACTTTGTTTCTTGCGAATGGAATGGCCAGCTTTATCTCCAGACTTGTATCCTATAGAACATCTTTGGGACTATCTTGGTAAGCAGGTTACTGTTTTAAGTCTTCCTTCACAGTTTTCCTCCAAACTTAGTAGGTGAGCTGGAAAATACCTTATCCCGTGTCTCGTCTTCATTTCCTATTTTGGTAACCGACAACTTAATAACAATATGAAAAATAGATGTCGCCAATGCATTCAAGCTAGATGTGGGCGTGTCTCTTATTAATTAAAAATCCTTTTCTTATGTTTCTATCAGATTTTACCACATAAAACTGATTATTCTTTTTCCAAGACTGGACTTTTACAACGAGATTGCTTTTTTATTGTAAATCATTTGTGCATTTTTTTTATGTAAACTTCTATGTTTTAATCAATACATACCTGTTTTATGCACATGTTATCTAAATTTAGTGTTTCTACATTCATTCATTTGCAAACTAGGTGCAATAAACAGCTTCTTCCTTAACTTTTGGAGGCCCGCGTAATTTAAATTCAAATTTAATTACACACATTACTTTTAGTTTCATTTATCAATTTAAACTCAAGAAATATTCTGATTTGTGGGAAACTATAGTATTATAAAATAAATAAAAATATTTGTCACCAATTCTTTTCATTTTCGGCGGCTTTTTTGAATGAAATTTTTGCTTTCTACAGGGGATATGAAGCGTTTTGGCACTATTGGATACCACGTCAAGCCCACACAAGCACCGCAGGAGATAAACGCTCTAGCCGACGTGTACGATTTCATGAGTGAAAAATATAAAATCGAGGTAATTCTGCTCTTTGAGATATTAATGTTCAAAATAGTTGCAAAAGAAAATGAATGTCATTGAAGCCCTTATATAAAAAAGCGGTGTCAGAAATTTGAAACTAATTCATGTCTTATATAAGAAAAAGTTTGCAAGTAGCAGAGCATTTGAAAAGTAGTTAAAGAAAAATAATTTTTTCCCAGAGCTGAGAAAGGTAAGCAAATGAATCAAGGCAAATCTTAAATGGTAAGACTCTAAGAAAATTAGTGTCGCAATGAATAACCGTTTTATTTGGAAATTAAAGGAATATTGCATAATGAATAGCTTTATAGCTAGAACCTATTAGAGTTTCTTTAGATAAAGAAACATTTTTAGATATCGAAGAGCCATTACTATAACATCTGAAGGCATTTGAAATTTTGATACGTTTTGCCTTCCGGGAGGACTTTTAGATTGATAGTGAATCTTTTTTTATACAACGTGAAAGAGGAAATCATAAAACTCCTAAGTATCCAATTCGTAAGAAATACAACATTTATCTCCCATTGTTCAACAGTTGCTAAAATCGAATCCTTCCACTTCGACGGACTCTATCTTATCTTTAGGCTTTTGTGAGCTCAGGCTGACAATGAAGAAACATTTTAACAACACGAAGAGGTAAACCTAACTGTGTTATAAGCTATTGTAAGATATTTAATCACTCTCTAGAAATACCTTCCAAAGGACAAGATTGTGGAACTTATTCCTGTGTCACATGGAAGAATATCTGAAAAATTCCCAAGTGGTCACACAGGCAGGTATGAATATAGAAACACAATATCCACCAATGAATATTCAGCTGTGTCTGGGAGTCACGATTCCGAGTGTGAGCTATTAAGCCAATGATCCAGTGAAACCAATAAAAATAACAATTATCTAGAAAATCTCTTAAGCAATGATGAAAACATAGGTACCGCATACTGGCTTTGTTATTTCCAGTAACTGAAAAAAATACAAAGTTTTTGAATATTTCATTTTGACACAATCACTGAATATCTGTACATTAAAATTTATTTTTAAAACATTTGTGTTTAAAATATATATACAATCATTTCACAATGATATCGAGATTATAAGAAACCGTTAGAGTAACTATCCCCTTTCTATTGTATAGGACATATTATTAATGGGAGATTTCAACGCCGATTGCACCTATGTGAAGGAAGGGGACTGGGACGACATCGCTTTGTGGACAAGGGAAGAGTTTACGTGGCCAATAGGCAATCATGTCGACACAACAACAAATTACAAAAGCTGTGCTCTAGACAGGTAACGCTTTTCTTGCAACTTATTTTACCGTACTGTTTTGGTACAGGAATTTTTCATACAGGACATGCAATAAAACTTGATGAAAAATGACCATAACTTAGTAGGCCATCAGCTGATTTTTCCCTTAAATACACACGCACATGAAAATGATATACATGCACATAAGAAAATTAATGGAAATTATAAGATGCATAATCATTTTGAAAATACATTATTGATTCAGGAATTTAAATACAATTAATTATTTAGTCATTTTGATTACAAGTTGTTATTTCAATATACATTTCAGTACAACATGTTTTTAGCCGTCGAAGGGTTTCCAAATTATGAACAAAGTGACTTCCAATGTATCTGTAGAGGAACTATTTTGCACAACCATTGCATCACAGTGTAGTTCCAGAGGTCATTCCTATGACATCACTATACTAAAAAGTGAAATTCAATCACACTAGAAACTGAAATTCATTCACATTAGAATCTGAAATTCAATCATAATTCTGTCGCTTCAGTAGAGGAGTACATGAGGAATGATTCTTGGAATCTCTCTTCGGACTTCTACGAAAAGCTGCAAAATGTTTTTATGCTGCTTCAGAGGAGGAGTATGCGAGGAATGGTTCTTATAATCTTTCTTCAGATCTCTGCGAAAAGGCTTTCAAAAGTTGCTTGTGACGTTTTTCGCCGTGAATGGCAAAAGAAATTTTTTCCTCAACGTTGAAGTTGTATTCAATTTGATTAGTATTCTTGCAGTAGATATATCAAAATGCACCTAGGCAACACACGTTTCTAATACTCTAAGGTTTTGATTCTTCGAAATATGAGACTTCAATCTTATAAATGTAGATCTTCTTAATGAATCATTGTAAATTTTTGTTTTGATAGTTGAAAATTAATACAAGTATATAACAACAAAATTATGTTTTGTGTTTAATTATAAATTAATATTATTCGAAATTATTTAATGACATACAGAGAGTAATATGAAATATATGCAATATAATTAAAATATAAAGTAGAAATTTGTTTATTATACACTGTAACTACACTAGATTTGTATAAATTTTCTATTTTTCCCCCTTAAGGAATTAATTATTACAAACATTAGTTTTAGAATTAGATTCTAATACATTTAGAGCACAAAGGTAAACTAGTGAATTTATTTCAGAAGAACCGTTAGTTCTAAGTTGTAATTCCGATTGTTTAGAACAAATATATATCACTTGCTGCAAATATATATACCTGATATTAGAACTATGAACAACATCAAAATGCTTGAATGGATTGACATACAAATTTGAGTCATAGATTATGCACAAGCAATGAAACCCAAAAAGTTCTTAAAAATATGTCCATTAGATAATACTTTGATTATAAAGATGGAAAAATGATGTGTGTGCAGTTGAATAACTCTGAGCAAGGTTTCTGAACCTAATAAAACCTAATAAATTAATTTCAACTTTAGGATTTATATGAATACAAGGCTACCCATGCTGTATATCACGACGCATACTTAATAAGAATCAGGAAATTAATCTAGCCGTAAAACACCGATGATTCTCCAGATAGTTTTTATCATACAGGTAAACCGTAGCCCTCGGATAGTTGAATTCCAAATACTTTAGAATCGTAAGAAAAAGATGTAGCTTTACAATGTTGTACTAGAACATCTACCGAAGTGAATGATTAGGAATTTTCCAACTTTATTCCCATGTGATATGTGAAGTCATTACACTAACTATGAAAAGTTTTCCCTTAAAACTACAAAAGGCAAATTTTAAAAAATGTTTATAAAAGCTTTCAACATTATTGTTTTGTTGTTAGATTGAAGTAATGTTATGGTGTTCACACACAATGCAGTGTTTTAACTCTAATCAAACCTGGCTAAACTATGTTACTTTAGAGACTATGATGGACATGCAGCATATCAAGAGAAGAAGAATTTACTGAGAGAGAAAGCAATTTTTCATAATTTCATACTCTTTCGCTTTTTTAAGAAAATGTGTGGTGATTTATCATGTATTTATATTAAATATTTAAGTTTATGTGATATATATGTACATACATAAACAGACATGGTTATTCAAGAGGATTTTTCTTTCATTTTAAAGTTCAAAATACGTTTATAATACAGAAATTTGTGAAAAGATACTTGAGTAAACAAAATGTGTTATAAAATATTGGTTGTAGAATGAGAAAGTAGAAACGCTTATATAATTTTTCAATGTATGAATTTACATACATATTCTTTTGAAAAAAAATTTGAAGATTTTTTGCTTGAAATATTAAATATGTATATAGCTCAATGTATGTTATGTACAGATAATGAAATGAATAAATCTCCAAAATTTCATTAACTGTGTATAACTGCACATTGGGTTTTCAAATCAGTAATTGGCGGAATAGTTCATACAATGTTCCCTGCAACCGTAAAGACTGAGGAAGATTCTTAATGTCAGCCAAGGATTGTTCAGATCATCTGTGACATTTTGAAGTGTTAGAATATAGTGCTTTAACAATTCCTCTTCATTTGGTGAAAGATTTCTTGCTGGTCAAGAAAGAGCTTTAACATCACAGAAGTTATCTTAAGGTTTGTGAATGATAAATTGCTTAGCATTTTCGTGATGAAAGTTGGCCTCAACTCATGTTATGGACTGCAATGCTACAGCTTAAGCTAGACTAAATACACAATATTTACCTGTTAAAAGTATATGCAGTAAGATTACAGGCGACCTACTATATCGATAACGAGATGATTAGATGTTATTTAGGAATAAATTCACAAAGAAAAAACAAATAAATGATTAAATTTCCAACATTTTTCACTCGAAAGACTAATGAAAAATGACATGAATCTATATTAAGATCTATCAACAGTTATTATGCAATTTTGAACACTGCTGAAAAAATATTAATGAACTTAAATATTTTGATATTTAAACACAAACACTATTTTTATAATCATGGCTGAACAAAATATTTTATTCCCCTACTTAAATGATAAACAGAGGGCCTTATTGGATCAGCATATGTTCCTGTACCCAGAATCAGCCGGGTGAGAGTCTTTGTAATTTAGAAGCAGAGACTAACAGGTGTACTCCTCCCCAGTATTTGACTTGCCACTCCCAGAGGTATTATTTCACTTGGAGGAATAATCTGATAATAAAAACGATGTCATTAAATGACAATAACTATTTTTTTACACACATTATATTTTCAATTTGGCACAAAAATAATTCGAACTTATGCTGGAGCAAAATACTTTCATTGCCCTGTCAATTCCTAACGAATTACTTTACTTTACTACTACTAATTAGAGATATTTTAGAAATGAATTTCTTTAGAATTACAAGGATTGTGAGTGTGTTTCATTCGCGCAAGAGTCTTGCACTTGCGCAAATACTATTTGATTAGTTTGATTATTAGTATTATAAGATAATTTGCATGATTGATGAGTTATATGTTGTTTGATTAGTTTTTTTTAATAAATTTGTTATATTTTCGGAAATTTAATGAAGCAAATGTGTTATGAAATATTGATTTTTTAAAATTAGGAAGTAGTATCTATTTCTTAATTTTCCAATGTTTTTGAGTTTTATGGGACACTGAAAATAATTTATAATATCAGGAAAAATTTTTATTTAAACCTGCTTACACAATCTCTCATTTTAATTAGTAACCAGTTTAAATGCACTCTACAATATTTTTTTTAATAGGTTTGTATACGCAGGTGAAAACATGAATTATGGAGTTATTATGTCTTCTGCCAGGTCCGTAGACTTGTTGGATGTTTTTGACTTTACATTAGAAGAGGTAGGACTCCCACATTTTCTTTGATTTAAGTACAGACATCCTATTATCCTTTTGGCAAGATTTTCTTAAATTTTTTCATTTTATTGGTGACCAAGAAAATTTCGCAAAAATTATGTAATCATACAGAAGTTTAAAGTATTTCTAGGTTTAAGTTAGTTTATGTTTAAGGTATTCCTCATTTCAAAAAACACCTTAAACGTCTAAGCAAATCTATTAATGTGGAGTAATAAGGAAAACATATACATAGAATTATAAATAAAATAAAAAAAAGCTAATTCGAATGGCCGGAAAGGAAAATGTTTGAGCTCAAATATTAAAAAGTAAATTCAAAAAAAAATTCATAAAAAAAAATAATTAAAAGTAAAAGTACGTTTTAATTACATATATATATATATATATATATATATATATATATATCATAATTTAAGTTAGAGAAAGACAAAAATATGAATGACATATTTATTGGAAAACTATAAATAATTCTATAGAGATATGCAATATCCAAAATGAAATATAAAAAAAATAAAGAAAATGATAACAGAAAACAAAAAAAAAATTATTTTCTTTCTTTTCAAGAAATTCATTGAAATTACTGTCGAAAGAATATAAAATGTTAATTGAAATAATGGTTTAAAAGAGAGAGTTCTGTGTAACTATGCAAACATTAGTGTTTCAAAAACTTTATGTATTAGAAAATTCTCAGAAATTCATGGACATTTTAGGACAATAAAGGTATAGGTTGCCAGGAAAAGGAAAAATATCGCAAAGACACTTTAAAAATACTAGATTACATTTGTATCTCACAAACACACATAAAGTTTATTTTATGTTTAAGGTACTTTTATATTCATTATTTTAGTGTTCATCTTGTATTTTAGTGTGGTAAATAAATATAACACAGGGACTTATGTAAAGTATGAGAATCAGATAATAAGCCATGAGAGAATCTAGTGCTGGCAAGATTGTGGTTAATGAATTTTCTCATTCACGCCAATACCGAGAAAAGTAAATAAAAAAAACGTTTCATCAATTTGCTGAAATTAATAATTATTTATTTTAACTTAGATTTAAATGACAAACTTTAAAAACTTTTAGAGGTAATAATGGAAATGTTATATTAATTTGAATATTAATAAATTATATTAAATTACAGACTTTTTACGAAAGCTGGAGAGGATCTAAAAACACATGAGAAAAAAACATAAACTTGTTATTAAAGCTTAAGATATGATGAATCAACTCACAGAAATTTGTATTTTTTGCAGACTCTAATGAAAGTTCTTATTCTAAGATTTATTTTAGAAAATATAATTTTTCGATTGTCTTAATTTCTTAAAATTATTCCTTTACTGTGTATTATTTTTATGAGTAATATTTTAGATGCTCTTATATAATTTTGAAATACTGTATTTCTACCGACTGAAGATAATAACAGTCAACCGAAACCTCAGATGAAGCCTACCCGTTAGTGGATGAATATTGTATCTTATAGTCTTTAACGAGAGCATCGGCATTTTTGGCATAACGTTATTCAGTTAATTAGGTATTGAGCCCTCTAGCTTTTGGAATTGGCGACACAGATTTTTTCCAATAGCCTTCTGTCTTTTATAAAATTTCTAATTTCGTTTGGGATGTTTAGTTGTTTATGTGCAGGGGAGTAGAATCAAATAAAAATTCAAATTTACTTCAACTCCCCTGCATTTAAAAAGCACCTTTTGTCACTCCTAATTACTGTATTTATATTTCAGGCAAGAGCTCTTTCTGACCACAAGCCTATTGAATTGAAGATTAGGGGAAAACGTAAGTACCCTTTTTTTCTCTACCCAATTAGTAAAATTCCCTTAAAAAATAGGCTTGATTTCGAATTATAAATTGTAGATTATCAAGTCAATCTCAAAATATATATCTCAAAAAATCGTAATATTTCAGTAAACTTACAAATTAAACTAATTTTTTTATCCCTGGATGCTTGATGCTAATAAAAGAACCTAGAATAGCTGATAAATGACATCAGTAATAAATTCATGTTATCTGAAATATAAAAGAGTCCTTTTTAAAATAACGTTAACTAATAAAATAGCAACCATTCTATGTAGTTAGTAATGTAACTGTATTTAAAAACGTATTTTATCATTTTTTTAAACAAATCTTCTAACATATAAATTTTTAAAAAATTCTAAAACTCAACCCAGAAGTTTCTTATAAACTGTATTTTAGAATTTTATAACACATTTCGCGTACAAAAGAGCTTATTATTGTTCACTGTGATTTTTTTAATTATGCCTTCCAGTTTATAATATTTTAATAGAATTCAATCTAAGGCCTATCAAACAGTACTTAGCGGCATTTGGGGTTTAGCTCCAAAGACTAGAATCTTCAATAACTGACCCATGTTTCAACCATTTACACATTAAACTCATGCATGAACTATTTTTAAATACTTTTTAAATTTTTATAACGATATTACGTTGCACAAACGCTTTTGATATTTAATCAATGACAGCTTATTCTAAAAATAAATTCAGCTCATTTTATAAATGAAATTCCAAGATTTTATATGCAGATGTCATTATTTCTATTCTTTTTGAAATATTAACAATTTTAAAGAATGTTTGAAATTATCTAGCTACACAAAGTAAAGCAACTTTCTTTTCTGCATAATTGAATTTAATATCTCAAGGATTTCATCAAGAAAAAACTTTTAAATGATTCTGCATTGATTTTTTTGCAATTTCAGAACATCAGACGGTGTGGTTTCATTTACCATTG
>JAPDSC010011514.1:3884-20776 GCA_026290005.1 Latrodectus geometricus | reverse complement strand
ATATATATATATATATATATATATATATATATATATGGAGATAAGCTATGAGTTTTTGATTGTTTTAACTTTAAAGTTAGAATAATTTATTATTTTTATATCATATAATAGATACAAAAGCAAGCACTTTTTATCTGTTAAGAGATTTTTTATCTCTAATAAATAAAAAGAGTCTAATTTTATTTTATACTTAACACTAATAAATAATAATCTTTAAAGTTAAACAATAATTTTAATCTTATTTAACATTTTATGGTATCTCATCACAATGTTTACTTGTGATGAATTTCAGAGTTGGAGAACAACTATCTTCTACTATGTGCAAAATAGTAAAAAATACATCCTTGAATTCTACAGTAGGAAGCAATTTATCAAGATATTGTCAGTGAACTAGTCCTATTTAAGTTTAAACTGAATAATCTAATAGTGAAACAAGTCAATATGTACATAGGCCAATGGCTAGTCTGTGATACAATCTTTTAAATCCCTTTAAGAATAATATTTTGTCCTGGTTTGGCTATAGTATTACCAAAAATACACAGCAATCATCAATATAATCACTGTGTTGACTTCTAGCTCCCTACTTTAATTGAAAAAAATCTCTTAACATAGTCAAAGGTTCATGATTCTGAAACATAAATGAGGTGGTGACTACCTTATCCAACTTTTATATTACATCAATAGATCGTCATTAACATGGCCAAGACCTCACGGGACGATCTTTGGCTATTGATAAGATATAGAACTCACTACATAACAAATACGAATAAATATGATTTGTTCCTATAGAGTTATTCCAGAAAAATGTTATAATTTAATTTATTTTTATATACTTAATATGAAATCATTTATTCCCACATTTAATTCAAAGTTTTTATTTCATTTACTTAAAGTGCTATTAATATACTTCATTTTCTTCGAATGATAAAATACTGTCTCAATTATAAACACAGGTTACATTTGTCGTTTGAAGATGACCTCAAAATTCATTGCAGTAATGAATTAATAATTATGAACTGTGACCAGAAAGACCAACAATACAGAAACAAGGATTTAAAAAATGTCTTGAAGTTCAAAAATTTTTACATTAGCTGGTAAGTTTCCAATATCTAGCTAAGGCATTTGTTATTCAACCAACCAAAATTGATAAAAGTAAAGGCTTTACAATTAGTTTATACAGTGTTAGGAATTATCAATTTTTCATTCTTTTAGTTAATTTATTGTGATGAACTAAATTTTTTAACAATCACAAATTACTTGGTTCTCATGAACAATATATGGTCATAGAATGATAAATCAAACAAAGAAATTTATCAAATAAACCTGCATGTTTATCATAATCATATTTCCAAATCATAACATATTTTCAAATCTCCAAATTCAGACAGATTTGACTTTAGCACTTAACAGAGGAAATTCAAACTAAAAACAAACTACTAAAAAATATAAAATATCACACAAAGAAACAATAAATTTACTACACATCAATATAAGATTTATTTCATAATTTAAAAATGTCTTTTATTCAATTATATATTAGTTATATGCATGCACAAAAGACACAGAAATGTTAAGATAAATACTAAGATATTTTTAAAAATTAATGCTGTGTGAAATTTATTTGGAATGGTTCTTAATGAATTTCTTTAGCATAATCAATTTATTAACAATTTTATCAAAAATATCAAAAAATACAATTCCTTATATTTTAAAATTTTATTACAAAATATGCAGAATAAAAAATTAACAAATAAAAGTCAAACTTATGAAGCACATTAACCTAAAGAGAGTGTGTTTTCCTTTAAAAATATCACTCAGAAAAAATTGAGCTTCTTGGGCTATCAAGAGAGAGATTTTGCAATCCTGTCAGAATTTTTATAATAAAATTATCAAGTTAATATGCGAACTCATTATTATATTATCTTCATAAATGAATAATAAATTTTTAGGTAATTTAAAGAGCAATGACTTTTCAAACTATAATTTGGAAATTATCAGATTTTTATAAATAAGAGAATAAAAAAATAAGAGAACAAATAAGAGAATAAAATAACTAATTAAATTATTATATTTATTTACAAATAACTTATATTTACAAATATATAATACTTGCATACATGTCTTCATATGGCAATTAATATATGTCAGTTTGCTAATTTTCAAAATTGATTGAATTAAGCATATTTAATCAATCAGTACCTGAATTAATTTCATTAAAGAAACTAATGCTATTCATTTTATTGAAAATAAGGAAATGATACAAAAATGAAAAACACTAATAATATCTTTTATTTTTAAAAAAGTTGATATTTTCTTTTTCAATTCAAACACTTTATTTATGGTTAAATAAATTAATTTATAGACACAACTAATTATAAAAATAAATAATATAACATTTGAAGCATCATATATACTGTCATTATAACTTTTTACAAATCATACAATCTACTTGAATATTTATATACAAATAAAAAATTAAGTATTTCATTAATATTATATAACAGTACAAAAAAATAACACAAAATTATCTTGATTAGATGACACATTGGATGAATGTTGAATTGTAAAAATTCTATGTAAAATAGGAATTAAATGAACTCTTAAAATTTTACTACATCATTTATTAGTATATTATCTAACACTGTTTTAAGCTAAAATCTAGCAATCAGAAACTTCAATTTTAATCAAAGTTATGACAAATATAGCATGCACAAAGTTAGACTACATAACATCTTTCATTTTCATGATATATCATTTAAATAATTCCTTAATGAAAAATGGAAACAGACATGTACAGTATGATAATAAAAAAATACATTTAACACCTATATCTCTGTCCAGATCTTAAATTTTTAAGTATTATATTTGATAAACATTTTTCAAGGGGAAATTAAAATTATGTGGTTTAATAAAATTGAAAGTAATTGAATTATCCAGCTGTTATAAATATCAAAATAAAAGTAATAATTTGTATGCAATACTTAGAATATTAGACAACAATTCATCAAAAATATTGTGCTTTGTGTATAAATAATTCTTAAAATCAACATAAAGGAAAACTTTATTCTAAAAATACTAAATGCATTACCCAAAGAATATATATATATAACTAATATATTAATGTGGTTGTAGAAAGAGACATAATTTATAATAGAAAATAATTTCAAACTTATAAATAAAATAGTACATTGAAACAAAATGATAATTCATTTATTATCAGCAAATGAATAGATTTTTAGAAATGAAAAACATTTATTTAGACATAAAATTATTAAAATTAAATCTTTCAATAGTACACATCATAATACAAAATATTTTATAATTTTGAAAGGAAATTTCAACGACTACTTTGAAAGTTAAATGTTCAAATATACATTTTTCTAAAATAATAAATGAATTTAATTATATCCATACCAAAAGTCAATTAAATTCCTTCTTAATCCATTACTGTATAAACCTAATTTTCCTTCTTTCCATTCCTGATATGTTACATTATTACAAATCAGCCACAATTGTAAAAATAAAAGATAAATGCTATATACAGCAATCATCAGTGTGTAAATGGCACTCACAAAACAAATAGCAACACTAAAAGAAAAACATACTATGTAAAAAACTAAATTCATATATTTACAAACAACTAAACATGAAACTGCACTTTAATAAAATATGGTAGTAAATATATTTAAAAAATTTTTTTAATTTTTCTAACTACTTCTTTTTTTTTTTTTTTTTTTTTTTTTTTTTTTCCAATAATTGAAAGAAATTCTGCAAAAATCATGTAAGTTAGGATGGAATAGAAATGATTAACTCCATCAATCTGATATTTTTTGATCAAATAGAAAAAAATTAATTCAAAAATTCTGCAAAAATGTCAATTTATAAAAAATAAAACCTTTGTTATTAAGAAATTAAAATAATTCTGGGGCTTGAGCAGTTACGATGCATGTCTAAAGGTGGGGATAGCCAAATGTCCTTGTTTTGAAAGGACAGCTTTGTAAGAAGGCAGAAACCTCCTTCAATAACCTTAGTGTTATGTGATATATGCCTAAGGTGAATAGGGCTCCAGTTGTAATGCCCTAATGAAGCTCTAATGTGCCTGGAGAACAGCAAGTATCTTGCCTTACCCAGTAACTCAGGCAATGCTAAGTAAACCTTTTCATTTCCTGAAATTTAAAACCACTGTTTATGTAAATAAAATCTCTGAAGCAAGGTAAGGAAATTTAGAGTAAATCAACTGATTCAGTAGAAATGATATACCAGAGGTAGAAGCGAACTCTAGTCTATCAATGTCTGGAGTAGAGCACAAAGATTTTAACAGCATGACTACCGCTCCAGACAAGATAAAGAATACAACTTCATGTGATGGGATTTTATCAACAAGACCTTGCATGTAGAAAATGCCATAAGAGTGAGGAAATGGTGCATCATATTATATATAAGTGAGGTGCCCTTATTCTAAATAAATTCACTACTTGAAATATTCTTGATACTTCAGCTAGATGAAGAGCCTTTTTTACTTCATAAACAAAGTAGGATACCTTATTTTGGAATCGGAAGTTGCTACAAAATGCTTTTAGTACCAACCTCCAAATCCAAATTGTCAAATCCAATACAGAAGAATTATGATAATATTTTGGGGTTTAACAAGCAGCCAATTTGGAAAATGAAAGCAAAGCAGAAGAATAAAATTGTTTTAAAAAAGAAAAAACTGAAAATTATTTTAGAATGATATCATGAGGTATTATGTATAAAAATATGTAGACTATTAATAAAACTACATAAAATGTTTGAAAAATTAAAAGTTTAACATATTAACACTTTCACTTCAGTTAGCAATCAATTAAAAGACTAACATATATCATTACTTTCACTTCAAAGTTTATCCATAATATGTGAGAATGTTACTTTTACATGAGACTATCAAATCAAGAAACATTCATGCACAATTTTCCTACAATGATAAGACAAAATACAGAAAACTAACCTATTTATTTATTTTAAAAGAGCTTGTTTGTGTAACGTTTATAAATATGCACATCACATTTCCTAGGAAAGTGAATCAGTTACTTTTCATGATTAGATCAACAATGATGGTGATAAATATTAAAATAATGTTTATAATAATGTTAACTTATAAAATTTTTTAATTTACTTTAAGAAGTAGATAATAAAATGAAATTCCTCTGAATCATTTGTTTAAGAAATTAATTCTTGAAATGTTTTACTTTGGAGGTAAGAAAAAATTCACTGGTACATTTAGCACAGTTTCCTTTACACTTTGTTAACTTTTAAATATTTTAAATGGATTCACGGGATTAATTAAAATAATATATAGCAGGAGCTATACATCCAATTACAGTTCAATGAAATGATGATTTCTCAAACAACTTGCAACTTATTTTACTGGAAGTGAGATTCAATAACGAACTAATTTCAATCCAAACATACCCAAATGCAGAAATACTAGATACCATTCACCAATTTTAAATGTATGCAATGATTTCATTTAATAAAAAAGACTTAAAAAAGAACAGATAAAATATCTGAATTCTCTATTTAATTCATTTCTTATTCAGATTTCCTGAATAAGTACAGTTAGGGAATAAAATGCATTTTTTAAATGTACATACATATGAACAGATAATTTCAAACAAAATAGAAAATTATGAAATTGTTAAAACATTTAAGAATTTTTTTCTTAAAAAACAAATTATGTTTTTAATATAGAGTATTATACATATAAATTAAATATTTAACAACTGTAGAGAAGATTAAATCATTCATAAAAAATGTTTTTAGACATTGTGGCCTTGTAATACACAGTTCATGAACACCATATAAATTTAAGCCTTTATTACTAAACTTTTCTAAAAACCGATAAAAATTTTAATTTTTCACAGCAGATTAACTCATTTTGTAAAAAGAAAATGAAAAGTATAAACACAGAGAAGTCAAAAATTAATTTGTTTACTAAGCAAATCTGAAAGCTTAAATAGATCATGACTGGAAACAAATTATCAAAAAAAATTTCAGCTATTTAAATTCAAAATGTACCAACAAAATTCAGGCAATTCACACACACCATATAATATTTAAAATTGTCTACTAATGACTACAATAAAAAGAACCTAATTGTAAATTGAAACTTCTTAATACAAAATTAAAAAATACTATTTTGTTATGAGGATTTCGTTTTAACTTCAGTAACTAATTCGATGTAAAAATGTTAAAAATCAGACTGCAAAATTAAATTCTTGAAAAAGTCAATATTTGAATAAAATTTTTAAAAAATTGTTTAAAGTTAAATAAAGTTTTTATACAATACATCTTAAAATATGAAATTAAACTGAAAGTTCTCTATTATTATTCCATTGAAAATGAGTATTGGAAAATTGCTTATAACACATTCAAATTTTTAAATCTCAGATCTTTTGGTGACAGAAAAATACAAGGCACAAATCAATAAAATCTCACATTTAAATAATTATTTACATGGATTGAATCAAACAACTTGTGGGTAGTTTTCAAGTATTATTTAGAACAGTAATTTCCCAAAGGAATTTATTTTATACATTATCTAGCAATTAACATTTTATTTTCTTACCCTATTCAATAAGATTAGCTTTGAATTTAAATTATTAATTAAAGTAAGTAACTAGCATTTTATAATTCACCAAAAGTATATGAAAAAGTAATTTGAAGAACATATTTTCATTAGACAAGGAAATTATATACTTATTTTTTTAAAGTAAAAGTGTCTACAATGTAACTTATAATGGTGTGCAAGATAAATATTCAATTCCATTCATCCAATCAATGGTAATAAGAGCTGATAAAGATTTAACTACTTTGCACACTATACTGACTAAATCAAATGGTTAATTTTTTAAGAATTTTATTAGGCAAATGAAATTTTACAAACTATAATGTATGGTAATTAAATCCCATTAAACATTATCTACAAATATAGGAAGGTGTTACTCTAAATTTTAGTACAAACACGAAGAAGTAAAAGACATAAACAGCATAGTTTAATATACTTAAGTATAGAATTGGTCTAGTAGCTTAAATCAATACTGTATGTAATTAAATACATGTACGAAAATTAAATTCCACAAAATGTCAAAAACATACTAAAAAATATAATTAAGTAAATTAAAAAAAGCACACATACTGAAAATCTCCAAACACGTCACTGCAATCATCTGGCAACAAAAACATTCCAGCAACAAGAGTAGGATGACAAATGGTTGTAAGAGTTAAATTGCTGCTATAGATGCATCCAAAAATCAAGCAGAGCAATCCTCCAACAAAATAATGCTGATTTCTTGAACCAATGCATGCATCTAACCTATTCAATTATTTTAGGTATTAAATAATTTCAATTAAAGCTTTCATTTTAACATTAATTACTCAATATAAATAATTTTAAACTTCAATATTATATCTAACACTCAAATGTCATTTCATTCATATAAATCAAGTTTTTAAATTTCTTTAGTAAATACATACATATAAATTTTCCCATATTTTATTCTTGATTCTGTTCAAAAATTCACTTTAGAAAAAGATATTTTCTTTTAACGTCTTATTTCCTTATTTTTATTTAGAAATTGCTTGCATTTATTAAGGAATTTTAGATGAATGCTGCTTTAGGAATAAACAATAAACAACTCATGGTGATCAAATTCTTGTCCATATTCTGAAATCATATTGAACATTGATAGAAACAGAAGCCACTTCAATTTATATTTTAAGATTCACAGAAACCAAAGAACCTGAGAAGCATTTCAAAGCTGCTAAACAAATATGGAAAGTAATCTTGAAGCTAGATGCACAGAATACCATAATGAGTCAAATCTGAATACCCCCCAAAATTATTCTTATAAAAGGCACATGCTAAATTTTTATGTTTTATTTCCATTTCCATTGAATTTTCAAACATCTATTTTAAAACTTATGTACAGAAATATCAACTTTGTAAAATCAATTTTCCTTCATAAAGTTAATTGAACTAGCTGTTCTAAATGATTTTCAACTAATTACAAATCACATCTAAATTGAGAATCAAAGCCATGAATAATTATATTGAAAGGTCTGAGCATTTTTATCAGCTTAAGCTTGCTTGACTATGGTTAATTTAAAAAAATTTGAACACTTATTGAAAATATGCTCATTAATAGCATATTATTTTCACAAAATGCTGCTTAAATGTATTTCACATTTTTATATTAAGTGAATTCTTTATTCAATACTGCATGATCATTTTTACATACTCCAGAGGCACATAAGAGAGAGTGATAACTAGCTTAATACATAAGAAAAATGTTAGTAATAGAAATGGGTTGATCACAAAAATAATTTTATTTTAAAATTTAGAACTTTTGAGAGTAATCTAAAGAGAAAAAAAAAAACTTGTGTACATCGTTATAATAACACATCCAATCATTTTGAGTTATCCAAATCAATAATTTATATATTTTTACACATAAATTTTAAAAAATAAACAGATATATATAGGAGAAAAAATGTGCTAAAATACGATAATTATATAAAACACCATTAAATAACAGAACACACAGGCAAATAACTGAGGATATAAAAACAATAAGTAAGAAAAAGCTTAAAAAATTGGTCTTACTTTTCTGTTACATTAATAGTCTCAATTTAAAAAATTGACAAAAAGTAAAAAAAAAGTATTACAATAAAAATAAAGTTACCACATTTCTATATGAACCATTACATCATTTAAATATATAATAGTTAAAATTTTACCAATGGTGCTTCTACTGATATTACATTTACATATACTAAAATAATAAAATTATTCTACCATAAATTGCAAAATAGAAGGAAGGTGTGAAAATTCTTGAAAATCTCATAAATAATATCAGGATTCAAAGATATTCAATTGATATCTCATACAATAAAGTTGTATAGCAAAAGAATGTAAGTGAAAGTTTGACAAATGCACAGACTATTTAAATTTTAACTCAAATCCAAATGCAGTAAATGTATTTAATTCAGATAATAAAAAATTAGATTTTGAAAGCTTTCTCCAATATGCAGTTTATTATAAGCATTTTTATTTACAAGCATAAAATTGATATATTTTAATGATTTCGTGTTTTCATTCAATTTAATAATATGTTGCTGTGGTATTCATTAAAATAGGAAGAACTTTTTACAATAATATAAATACATTATTTGATGAGTAAATGTTAACATTCTTCTATATAATTAATTTTTTAATTATGTTTCTAATTTGAGAATTTTAAATGGTATATCATAAAACAAATAATTACATATATCATGAACATACGAATCAAAATTAGTGATTGTGGTGTTTATAGCAATACCACTTGCAATTTAATTTAGTGCAATTTATCCTTCTATGAATTTTCTGTGCAATTTTTGCTTTTTATAAGCCTGGCCTTCCTTCCAGATATTATAGTAATTATTTGTTTTCGTTTTTATTCCTCAGTGAAAAATTCCATTCAATAGCTAAGCAGCCATTAAAAATCAAAGATAGATTCCATACATTGAAATTAAAAATAGACAAGATATTAAAAACTATAATTCAGGAAACAAAACATTAAAAATTTAATATTTTTTATATGTACAATTGAAAACAATCACAAAATAGCATTCACAGTACCTAACCAATAAAATTTAAAGTGGATGCAAAAGGATTGAGACATTTAGTTTTGAAATGAAGAAAATCCCTAAAATATTATAAATGCAGAAAATTGTAGGTAAGCAAAAGAATATTATGCCTCACAGTAACATTATTTTTTTATGTCTCTATCTATTATTTCTGCTCAATCCACAACTAATGATCTTCCAATGTTTCCATAATTCATGAACCAAAAAATGGAAATATTTTGTTATGGTTATTTTAAACAATAATAAATCTTTACACACTTTTGTTAGTTATTTGGTGTTTAAATTTTGTCACATTACATTAATAATTAGTATATATTTACATACTATAACAAAATAGTTCAATATGAAATAGTACAGATCTAAAAATAATCAAGAATAAAGCATATCACTGGAAATTATTAAAATAATTTCATACTAAAAGTATTTTAATTTGAAATAACTGAGCAATTCAAATGGTAAATTTCATAATTGTTTATGTTAAAAATCAGCTTGAAAAATATTATAATAATGTATAAGAGATGATATATGAATGCTAAAATCCAAAGAAACTCATAAAGGTTCTTAATTCTAATATTATATTTAAATTAATTTTATAATAGGGTTATTTCAATCTGATAACTTTTTTAAAATGAATAGTTTGGAAACATCTGTGTATTCAAAACACTAAATTGAGAAATACTTATGTATAATTTATTTCATATGATGATATATTTCAAATGCAATTAATTATCAATTTAAAATATTTTGAAAGTAGCTTTTATAATTTTTATCTAAATTTTGCAAAAATTTTTAATTACATATAAGAAAAATACAAATCATATTAAAACTTAGAATAAAAAACTTATTGGGAAATTTCACTCAATGGATATTTCCAACCACACTTTTTCAACTTTATTTTGATTAGAATAATCTTCACCGAAAACATATAAAGTCGGAATTTTTTTCTATACAATTAATCAAACTGATTAAATTCTAAATCCTCTCTTTTTTGTGAACACTGGAAATTTTTGAAAAATTTAAATAAAAAATAGAAAAACATGTGAAAGAGATCAGCAATATAAATAGTGCAAGTCATAAATAGTATACACTTGTTGCTTCAGTCACACTTATAAACTCACTATAAATATTGTTAAAATGTGCATGCATAGCACAGTGAAACCCAAGTTTGCTTATCAATGTCATACTTCCTGGCTGCTATCATCTTAGTGTGTGGCTTGGCTAAAAGACATCCAAACTTTACACAGATTAAAACCCAAGCAAGTTAAAAATATTATTTCAGTCAAAATATTATTTAAGAAAAGAGTCACTGCTTAATTTATTTTATTAATAAACTAATTGTAATTAAATTTGACTAAAAGAAAAATTAAATATGCATTGTAAGTCTTATAAGACTGGAGTTCTTATTCATTTGAAATATGAGTAATGACAAAAATAAAAGATAGGGTTGATTTAGCAAATATTAGAAAGAATATACTTATACCTTTTTAAGAGGAAATAAACTGATAAAATTAGGCCTAAATGCTCAAATCTAACTCTATTGTTGCATTCCACTTATAAAGAACACAAAATTGTGAAATTTATTAAAATTCAAAGAATTAAATGGGCTGGCCATCTAATTTAAATAAAGTAGGGTAGTTTTATACAATATAGAAACAAACATAATTTTGTCTAAGCCAATAAGCATTTGTCATAGAAGTAGACAGAAATTCAAATGGATGAATTATATCAAAGAGCATATTAATATCTCACAGAAAAATTGGTAGACTCAAGCCAACAATAGATTGGTTTAGAGGAAAGTTTTTGAGAAGACCAGACTTCATTCAAGACATCCAATGAATAAGTAAATGATACAGTTTAACATAATAAATGGTTCCATTTTTTATTTACCAGCTTTTTCTTAACCAAGATTCAAATGAAAATGCTTTTTAAGATATAAGATTAACTATATTGTTATTTTTTCTTTAAATCTTTATTAAAATTTATTAATCTGATCTTGGCAGCATAACTTCCATAATTACCTACAAATAAAGTAGTTTCAGAAATGAAGATACATATATAGGTATATACAATTTTAAATAACAACACAAAATTTGTTTTAGATTACTATAAAAATATTAGCTATAAATCCATTTACACTTAATGTGTTTTTTTGTCTTGATTTATAAGCTCTTTATAATACTCTAGCTTTATAATATATAAATATGTGTATACAGTATTTAAGTATATATATATATATATATATATATATATATATAGTAACTAAGATCTAATAGAAACTATTGGAAGGGAACTTCAATCAACTTTTTTTAATATAAAATTAATACTTTAAACAAATATTTACAAAATTTTATTTTAAAATACAAATCAAGTATGGTCATCTTCACAATATATTATTTTAAATGTACTTGCCATACATTGTGGTGATCCCGTTTGAGCACACAATGTCCACAAAAATCACAATGAGAAGTCCTTGCAGGTTGCATAAATGAGCATATTTCACATCTTGTGCGAGCAGTTTTTTCATTCTGATAAGCAACTTGAGTATTTAATGTTGAATTAGATTTTACAAGGAAGAAAAATAAACACATTGCCCCCACAGAACACATCAGGCATAAGTTCTCAGAAAACAAGATTTCCAAATAAGGAACAACTTCTAATTCAAAGACGGCAAGTAAGAAGAAAAAAGAGACAGAACTCCATCCAAGATAAAAACGAGATTTAACTTTAATTGCCAATTTAAAATAATACAATCCCAAAAAGATAAATAATGATGTAAAAATGCAAAACATCCACATCCAACCTAGTGTCGCTATTACCATAATTAACGGCATAAGACAAAATGCCGTAATTATTTCTAAATCCATTTTTTTATTAATTTTATGAAAAGCGTTTAAAAGTAATTATTTTCATGATTAAAAGTTGCAACAAAATAATGAATTTTTATTGAATAAAACATAATCTTAATATATCAAAAATTCTTTAAAATGAAGAAAGACATATACGTCCAAACATAATTTCTTAAATTTTTATTCTGAGTTGTTGTCTTCAATTGAAAATGATTAATTTGTTCATGTCCCAATATTTTTCCTGCTATCTATTCTACTGACTAAACACAGCCAACCATCTCGTAATTTGTACTACTGTCAAGTGACGTGGTCAACATCAAAGTTGTTCTGTGAATTAATTAAATCTGATTTGAACATTTATATAACAGCTTGAGCTTGTATTTACTCTACAATCCTTTTCAAATGGAATTTACAATAAAGCTTTATATTTTACCTAGTTACTGTCAAGCTTGATTCATCTGTAATAGCATAAACTTAATTTCATTTTGACCTCAATATTTTCTGGGTAAAATAATTAGTCTTGCATTCCAGATATTATTTTCAATGTATAAGAGTAGATTCTCATATATTGAAAATAGTGACTAGATACATTATAACTAGATTTATTAGAGCTTTTCCCTTTTGACTTATTAATTTATGAAGTGCTCTCAAAGAATGGGGTTAACCATGGAATACATTTTTCTTCAAAAATGATCTTTGTTTTATGTAAATTATTAGAGAAACAAATCTAAAATATTGCACAAAGCTTTTTTTTTTATCCATTAGAACAGGGCTTCTTAAACTGTGGGTCGCGACCCCCAGGGGGGTCGCAAAGATCTGATACTTTTCAATCATTATAAATAAAATTTTAAAATTAGTATACACACTACGTACAAATGTAAATACAAATAAAAATCATACAAAATACTATAGTAGTTTTATTATAACAATTTTTTGAAAAAAGTGGCAATGCAAAACTGTTATGTAGGGCCTATAAATGAAAATATGGAAGTAACATTTAAAATAATAAATACAACACGCTCCTCGATTTTCAACTGAACATTCGACATTGATGTCTGGCCGCCGGCGTCAGTGTTTGCAAGATAACTTAGTGATTATAAGTACCCAGACGCCGCGTCGCCTTACAGCTTACACATACAATACGGGAGCATAATCAAGCTAGGCTAGGCGAATCGGCATATTATTTTTATAAAAGAATAATAAAAAAAATTAAATGAAAGCTTCTTTTTCGGCGTCTTTGTGATACGGTGCCTTTGTGCGCTGCACACTTTGAACACGCCATGCGTCGGGGTTGATCTGATCGTAATTTGTTGTCATTGCACTGGTAAAGATTCGAGTGTAGTTATTTTTCTGTTTGTACTTCAGTTTGGACTCAGCTTTGTCTTCGTAGTGACATGTGTGTATTTACTGTGTAATTTTCAGTTGGTGTTTTTAATTATTAAGTTAAAGTTCAACTACATTTTGTTTAATTATTTATTATTATTTAACCATCATGGATAAATGGCTAATTAAAATTCCAACTAATAAGTCTGCCACGCCGTCACAACCAAGTTGCAGTGCTTCAAATCCGACTTCTAGCAAAACAAAAAAAAGAAAATATGACGAATCATATTTGCAGTATGGCTTCACATGCTCTTCTCACAACAATGTAGAACAACCAGTGTGTTTAATTTGCAAAGAAGTTTTGGCTGCGGGAAGCATGAAACCGTCAAAACTGCAACGACATTTGAATACTAAACATGCAACGTTATCAAAAAAGCCAATAGAGTATTTTGAGCGTCTTTTGCAAACATCAAATAAAGAAAAGAACACTTTGGAGAAGTATGTTACTTTGAATGATAAATATCTATTGGCATCGTATGAAGTTTGGTATTTGATAGCAAAAACGAAAAAGCCTTTTACTATTGGAGAGCAACTTTTACTACCTGCAGCTATAAGAATGTCTGAAATTATTCATGGAAAACAGTATGCTGCTGAAATTAGTAAAATTCCATTATCAAATGACACTGTGTCCACAAGAATTTCAGACATTAGCAATGATCAATTTCAACAGCTTCTTATGAGGCTTAAAGACAGCTCAAAGTTTGCAATACAACTGGACGAGTCGTCAGACATTTCAAAAATGGCACAGTTGTTACTTTTTGTAAGGTATATTTATGAGGAAGCATTCATGAAGATATACTGTTTTGTCGTCCTCTGGAAGGTCATACTCGTGGAAAAGATATATATATGAAAAAGTAAATGAGTTTTTTGAAAAAGAAGGATTAAATTGGAAAAATTGTGTTGGTGTGTGCACGGACGGTGCTGCAGCAATGACCGGACAAGATCTTGGTTTTACAGCATTTGTTAAAGCTGGAAATGATCATATTACATTTACACATTGTATGATTCACCGAGAGGCACTTGTTGTTAAAAAAATTGCACCAGAATTAAACACTGTGTTTTTTGATGCAGTCAAAATCATTAACTTTATTAAAAGTCGAGCACTTAATAGTCAATTGTTTAAAAATTTGTGCATTGATATGGATTCGGATTATACAAGTTTATTGCTACATGCTCAAGTTAGGTGGCTATCAAGAGGTCGAAGTTTGAAAAGATTATTAACTTTAAAAGATGAAGTTCTTATATTTTTAACAGAGCAAAATTCTAATTTGGCCGATTATTTTCACGATAATTAATGGCTTCTCAAGCTATGCTATTTGGCAGATATTTTTGATAAAATCAATGATATGAATTTATCAATGCAGGGAGTCTGCGTTAATATGTTTATGTTAAAAAATAAACTTGAGGCCTTCGTTAAAAAAATTCTTATATGGAAGAACAGAGTGGAAAGTGGATCGCTCGAAATTTTTCCATTTACTGACGAGTATATAATAAGTAACAGTATTTCAAAAAAAGATACTCCTATAACAAAAATTATAGTTAATCATTTGAAGGATATGGAAGTTTACATGCATAGGTATTTTCCCAATGATATCGATACACAACAATGGATTTGCAATCCATTTTCAATTGAAATGGAAGAAATTAATTTTTTAAACTTAAAAGCACAAGAAGAATTTGCCGAATTAACAAGTGATACTACCTTGCGACTCAGATTTCCTCAAGTGCCTGTGCATGAATTTTGGATAGAAATCAAATCAGAATATCCCCTACTATCGGAAATGGCAATGAACAAATTACTGCCATTTTGTACAACATATTTATGTGAGTCAGCTTTTTCCACATTAAACTTACATAAAATCAAAATACCGTTCAACTTTAATAAACGTTGAAAATTTATTACGATTTGCACTAACTCAAATTGAGCCTAGATTTAATTATTTGTGTAAAAATAAACAATCACATCCGTCACATTAATATTGTTTGATGTTAATAATATGTTTTTATTAAAAAAATTGTTACAAAAGTTTTTTTTTTCTATTGAATATATAGATATAGTTTTATGTTTTCTTATAAAAAAATTGTTACAAAAGTTTATTTTTTTCTATTGAATAAATATATATATAGTCAGGGCCGTGCCTGGGTATATGGCCGCCTGCGTGCCAGTCTGTATGGCCGCCCCCAGGATAACATTAAAAAAAACTACTTTAATTTTTAATGTTTATTATTATACACAGGGCATCAAACCGGGAAAAAAATCAGTTTTTGGTTAACCGAAATCGAGAACGAAAAAAAATATTGGTTTTGTTCCCAAAACCGGTTTCTGAAAAGAAAAACCGGCTAAAAACCGGTTTTATGAGATTTATATGTTTGGATGAAATTTAAGAAAAAAAAATGCACAAAATAAACATTTTTTTATTTAAAATTTAAACAAAAATAATAACATGAAAAAAATTATGGTATTGGTTTTATAATCACAGACAAAATTATCAAACATAAAGAACAAGGAATAACCCTTAAATCTATACTAACATATTAGGATAACAAAGCTCAGTGGCCAATGGCAGATCTGGGCTGACTTGCAACTTGGGAGGTATACAAAATAGAATTAATTTACTTACTTTAATAATAACATGAAAAAAAGTAATTATGGTATTGGTATTATAATCACAGACAAAATTATCAAACATAAAGAACATAGGAATACGATAATTTAAAATCCTAGGTGTCGCTCAGTGACAATTTAAAATTATTTGATTTTAAAAAATCAAATCTTACGTATTATTTATTGATATTGAAAATAGTAAAGGTTTTTGGTTAATTAACCGGTTTCATAAAATTATTTCGGTTAGGTTACCGGTTAATTAGGGAAATCTTTCAATCTTTCAATTATCGCGATTGAAAGTGAAATTGCTGAATCTTCACGAAGCAATTATTAAATAAAGTATGTAACGGACATAGTAACAGCGCAACGGACCTAATAACAGCGCCCCC
>JAPDSC010011490.1:0-15733 GCA_026290005.1 Latrodectus geometricus | reverse complement strand
TATATATATATATATATATATATATATATATATATATATATATATATTCTTTGTCTTTTGTCCAAGATATTTAATATATTGAAATTGTGCTTTTTCTCAATCTTGTTTCAATAACTGTTTGAATATATTTGTTTTGATTATATAATTATATCAAAAATATGAATACTGCTTACCTACCAACTTCTCTTGAAAAATAATTATTCTTTCAGCCTTCTTAATTAAAGAGTTGTCTTTCTACTTATCATTGAATATTTCTTGAACTTTCTACAAATTTTTATAGACAATTGAAAAGCTTTTAAAGTTACTATTCAGTTTAAGTTACAAATGAAATGTTAAATTTATAAATATAATTATTCCTTATTTGTGTTGTATTTTTTTTTAATGTATAGAGAAGAAATGTCAGTGGAATGTTTGATGAAATGATTAACACATATTAAATAGAAAATTTAAAAAAACTCTTTATTTACCTTATTATAGTGAATGGCTAAAGGTTACCTTCAAGTTATAATAATTTTTGGGGTAAACGAAGTTAAAATAATGAAAAAAATTAACAATTTATCTCAGTGTTATCTTCAAAAATGCCTCTTTGATTTAAAATAATTTTTGTATAGATATTTTATTTATTTTAAATAAATAAATAATTTAGCTTTATTTTGAAGTTGATATGTATTTGATACGGCATATGCATTAAAATTAATAATGTTGAAAAAGTGAAGAATATTCTTTGATTTCTCACCCCAAAGACATGATCTTATAATTCTTTAAACATTTAAATAAACAAAAAAAATATTTATTATAATATTTTGACTTGTAGGAGGTTGTGTAGAAAAAACTTACCAGTCTGTTGTACTGTATACAAAAGGAGAAGTCATTTAGTAAACTAATCAACATCTAAAACAAACTCTAATTGACTAAGCGAGAACCATTCAGAGCAACCAGAAAATTAAATGTTTCTTTGAATAATGAGAGTGCTCAAGTATTAAGCCTTTAAAAAATGGCATTCATCAAAATATAAAATTTCTATATTCCATTTGAAATTTGAAGCAATGTCCTTGCTACTACCAAAAAAAAATTCTCAATATATTTTAATAGTTTAAATATTTTCACAAGATGTAAAAATGGTTAAACCATTAAAACATCTTGTGAATTCTCCCTGTAGATCTATAAGTTTTGTATACTTATGTTTTATTTAATACTGTCATCAGGACTATGATATAGTTCCTGAGAATCAATTTAAAACAATTTTCTAAATCTAAAAGTATTTCACATGTTGTGTGTTGTGAATGTTGTGTTATTCTTCTATAAAAAAAAACATCCTCTATTTTAAATCGACTTTCTTTTCCAACCGTTAGGATTATTTTTTTTTAACTAAAGTCTCCTGTTTAAAACTTTGTTGTACCCCTTATATAGCATCTGTTAAGTTTCAATAGTACTTTTACCATTACATTCACGGTTTTTTACTTTTGGTTGCTTTTGATTATTGTATTACACTTACTCTTGAGATATTGCTACCTCAAAAGATTGAAATAGATAATTTATCCAGATGCACCAGGATATGAGCTAATTCTTGGCCAGGAGCACCTGCATCTTCAGGCATCTGCATGAGAATTTTGCATTAAACAACATAACACTCCCAAATGTAATCTGAGGTTAAAGTAGATTTTTGTTAAGCCAAAAGAGTAACTTGGCCATCAGAGCAATTTTTATTGTCATAAGATTACAGAATATTTATCTTCAAACAAAGTTGTATATCTCTTAAAAAAATTAATATGGTACTGTCAGTCCTACAGCAAACACTAGCTCCAGTATTCAATCTCATCTTAAAGCTCTCTGTGTACTAATAAATGCATTTTTCATTGCTAAAAAACTTATTCTGATACTTTTTCTAATCATTAAATTTTTCTTTATAACATTTGTCAAAAGCATCTTCTAAAATCAGCAAGCATATTTTACAATTATACTATATCTTTCGATAAAAAAAATTTATAATAGCATCAACTTGCCTTGGAATAAATCTTCTTGTGAATCCTACACATGAATCTTTTCCTGCAAATTATAACTTATATTTTCAATAGAGGTTTTGCTTGATATTAAGATGTTTAATAACCAAAAGCTTTAGAATAGTAGTAAGAGTTGTAATGCAATTGTAATCTAGACCAGCAGACTATTGAATAATAGGTTCAGATAGTTCAGATCAAATTTACATGCATATTATAGTTCAGAAAGCTCATTTTTAAATTGTTTAAAGTTTTGTCAATCATGTGCAAAAAGGAACTTTTGCATAAAAATTAATTTTTTTCAATTTTTGGTCATTCATTTCAAGTTAACATTGTTTGAGTATTACTTAATTCTCGTGAAACATTTTTTTCAATTTGTCTGTTTTTTAAGCATTTAAATGTTTTCATTGTTATATTTCGAACTTAAAAAAAAACAGACCTTTGATAATGTTAAATTTAAACCTAGATATAGGTAAATATTTGCATCAGTTTACAAACAAAATACTATGAATGATGTTTGAATATAGAGAAAACATTTTTAGATGGAGTCTTCATACCCAATGATCTCTATATAACATCAAATAACATGGCTTGTCACTAAACTTAAATAATGTTCATTAACTGATAATTGAATTTAAAATCTTAATACTCATTAAGCAGGAATAGCTGATTTGTTATTGGCAGAATATGGTAGTATGTAGCAGTGAAAATTATTGCACCTCTGAGTTTTTTTTCTATCAAGAACACTATGTTAAAGAAATTTACGAAACTATTGTAAACTGATTCTAAAGCTAAATATTATCTGTTTATATTACATAGATAAATAAAAAATAAGAGATAAATTTATTTTCAAATTTTGTAAAATTTATAATTATGAGTTATAAATTTAAAATGGCAAAATAGATTTTTACGATAACATGCTATTTGATTATTTTGAGCATAGATGTTTAAATGGTAATTTAATTGGATATGTGATAAAAATCATTTCTATATATTAAATTTCTATTGATAATTTAGAACTATACTTAACTATAAGGCTTTTACTTGTTACCAAAACATATTTTGCGTCTATATTTGAATACTTCAACTTCAGAAATAGCTATAAATACACATACAATAGTACACTATAAATTAAAACATTTAGATGAGGAAAATTACATGTTTTGATTAATATTATTAATCTTTACTTTCAATGCAATATTAATGTAGAATTTTAGCATATTTTTGATCATTTTTGTTTATTTTCATGAAAAAATTTATTTTAAATCTGTGTTAATTATTAATTGAGATTATTGGAAAAATATTTAATTTACAAGCATTGTTTTAACAAATTGTTGTTGTTACCAGACTTAATAAATTTATCTATGAAAACCATATATTATTTTTCTTTAAACTAACCTTTAATTTTAAGGAAAAATAATTTGTAAACATTTTATATTTTAAAAATATGCTTTTCCTATTGCAGATCTAGAAGGTATCAAAATAACAGTTGGGAAAATATATTGTGCACTGTTTATATTAGACAACTGGCGAACAACTCGGTTTGGAAAATTAAACGATGGACAAAGGCCCAGAGTAAGTTTTTTTTTATTTTTATTTATTTATTTTTTATTTTATTTTATTTTTTTACAATTTTTTGAAGTATATTGTTTGTTTTATTTTACTGAAAATATTTCTTCATTGCATCTTCAACCTCAATAATGTAATTTAAATTTTTCATTTTATCTTTCATGATTTAGACTTGCTACATGCTATTCATGAACCATTTACTTAGACTCATTATTTTTCCCATGTTGTTACTTTGTTCATTGATAGCTTATCAGCATAATTCTGCTGTAAAGTTTTTAGTAAATCTATTAGTTACATTAAAATTATGTTTCCTAAAAACAGAGTCCTGCTAAAAGCAAATTTACTAATTATATTATAATAAAATTATTAAACAAAAATATATTTCTGCTTAACATTTACATTCACATCACTAAAAAAAGAGTTTAAATTATCCCCATATTTCCAAACAGCTAATCTAACTTATACGCTTGTTTAGCTTATCTAATTATAAATATTCATCAAAACAAAAACTAAAATTACCAATCATCTTTTATTCTTCATCAGGGATTTATATTACTGTTACATATTCTTTCATTCTAAAATATCTATTTGCTTTTGTATTTGTTTTGTTTATGATACAAATTATGCTAACAAAGGTTATATACTTCAAATGATAAAAATTAAAGGTTTTTAAAAGTCAATAAAAGTTCCTTTATGTTTAAAACTTGGTTACAGATTTTTAGAAAACACATATTTTTCAACCTGATATTATTTTTATATATTTTTGTATTATTTTTTTTGGGAAATTTGATTTTTATCAATTTTGGCTTTTCAGATTGTATTCTATAAAGAATAAATATAGCTATTGCTCATAGAATCATAATGCAATATTCAAATATTAAGATGACTACAAATTTAATATTATATATGATATAAAGGAAATTGATTAGCAATTTCTTTAATAAATTATAATATATGGACTACATTGGTGAAAAAAGAAGTTAATTGTTTATGTATGAAAGAGTTTCTAATTTGTAAGTTAATTTTTCACATTTTCTCATATTTCAACTTCTACACATAAGAAAAAGATGATGTTACATAATTCCTTTAATATCTACATGTTTCAAATTATTGCTGCTATGACAAAATTTTATTTAGACTTAATGTAAAAATGCCATTTTTGTCAAGTGTTATTGATATTCATTTAAAATACAAAAGTAAATAATTTCTTACTGCCAAACAAATTAAGCAAGGGAAAATGTTAAATATCGATAGTATCTTACTTGCACTTATCAGAAAAAGAAATTTTTTTAGATTTGACTTTTTACTAGGTTTGCAGAATTATCTTGATTAATTTTAAATACATTTTTTCCTTAAAAATATTTTTGAATGAAAATAATTATACTCTCAAAATACTGTATAAAATTGTGCAAAGTTTAGTTTTAGTTTATAATATACTTAAGTAATAATTTTAACAAACTATGTTTATTCATTACAAAAAAATTCAGTTTTATTGTATTCTTTTGCATTTTTGGAGTACTTTTTCTAGAGTTTTATATTAATGCTCATAAATCATAAGAAAATAATGGGAAAATATATTGAGTATGTAAAATTAAATATTAAATTGTATGCACAGGCTTTTTTTTTTTTTTTTTTTTTTTTTGTTTATATGAATAATTTGTATTTTATTTTACATGCATAACTTAGTTAATATTTTAGCAATCGCTTTCCCGAAAAATATATTCTTACTTACTTGTGTTTTTTATGTAATTAGTCATATATTGAACTTTTAATTTAAACGAAAAAATTCATTAATGAAATCACATTGTAATATATTCTATAAATCTCACTATTTTTGCCTTTGAATTATTTTTTTATAATTTAATATTTATATAATATCTGCATAATATAAAGCAAAAATAAAAATGCAGCTTAATAAAATATGCACAAATAATTCATTTTATTGACGGGAATTAAATTAATTATATTCCTGATACTTTGTTTAACATAAACTTTTAAATTATCTTCCAAAAATATATTTGCATTTTACATCTTCTGTAATTTATATTTCAATGAATCCATTTGTACAATGTTACACCTGAATTTAAAATTAATAAATTTAATAAATTTGATACTCTTTTTAATTACTTTATTTAAAATCATTCCCATACACTTTTAAAAATTTACAGTTTTAATGATGAAATTTTTTATGTAAACCTTCTAATGTTTGTTAATATTACTTATTCAGATGTGCATTAGTATTGTAAAACTTATTGCCAAATTTCATTTTATTGCATAATTAATTCACATTAAAATATTATAATCATTCATTTGGCAGTTTCTCATTTTTTATCTTAGAAATATCGCAACTTACTAAAATTACTAACATATAGTTATTGTGCAATTTTACAGAAGTTACAAGAAATAATCAAAATAAATTTATTAGTAGTATAGAACAAGATGAAAGTGATAACAAATATACTTATTTATTTACAATGTTCACATATATGAATAGATTTGTCAGAAACATTCAGTATGCATTCAATATGAACTTTTTTTAAAAAGGTCAACTAAATTCAGAAGTACTATTTTATTTCAAAGTGTTGGTAACACTTAATTATGATTTGTTGTTTGTTGATTGTATGATAATGATATATGAAATGCTATTGAAAATATATATAATAATACGCTTTGAATTTATAGTTTTTCTTTGAGATATGCAGTAGTTTTTTGGAAACAAGCTCCAATCAATTGAAAATCTCATTTTTCTAAAAACCTAAAAATGATTTGTTCTTTCTGGATTTGGATTACAAAGGACCAATTTTTTAATGCATTAAAAATTCCAAAACTTAATTTATTTTAAATTTATTGAAATTTTTCATTTCCTATAGTATAGTATTTATATATTCTTCAATTAATATAATTCTTTTTAGCTGTTTTTTTAAGCTTAAATATTGTGTAATACTTTATCTTTATTAACATACTTTAGAAGAATATTAGGTTGTGTTGTATAACAGAATATTTATATATTTCTCCATAAATAATACATATGTAATAATATTCATAAGTTAAGTGAAGTTTCTCTAACTTGATAATTAAGAAGAAAAATTCAAATATCATATTAATTGTATAATATTTACATTTGTAAGAACAATTTTCTAAAAATTTGAAAATGAATAAAATGTTGTTAATAAGAATACAAGTATTTTGGTTTTCAACTATATAGACAGAAAAGTTCGGAATTTAAATATAAATGTGAACTAGTTTTATTATTCAGTTTTAGAAATATTAGTTTGGGGAAAAAGTAATCCATTATTTTTTCGGTAGACGTCTGTAGTGATCGATAGTGAGGTATCTATCAAACAATTTCAGATTTAAGCTCGTTGGAAAAATGACATTTGACACTAAAATATTCTCTTGCGGTTTTTTGTTTAATTTATTCAGTTACGAGTACAAGGTTTTAAAAATGGAAGACAAGAAACAGAAAATTCGCTACATTTTCGTTTTTCTCTTGTAACGGCGAAAAAGATAGCCTGGTGGATAAAATTGGGAAAGGTGTTTATCGTCCTATATAAGACTGTAACAACCAGTTACGTAATGCGCAAGACCTAAAAATCTACATGAAAGCTGTTTTAAACCTTTTTACAAAGTGAATTCAAAAGAAGTTATATAAAGTTCACGTAAAAATAATGGATTTCTTTTTCCCCAACCTAATATTCTTGAGTTTCATTAAACTTTTTGGATTCCTGTCCAGGTTTGCTGCATATATTCAAATTCAAGGAAATAGTACATTATCAAAGAAATTTATTGTGTATAATATTGAAATCCACAGAAATATTTATAATAATAACTTAAAGTCAGGAAATGAAGTCGTATAAAATTTATTAAAGTAAATATTATCATATTTCTTGTTTTTAATGAATTTATACACTACATTATATATATTTCTTGAGTAATTTAACAAAAGTATATTGCATGGTTATTTATGTCTTTAAGAATGAAGCTTATTAAAACTTCAGAAAACTGCAATTATAAGTTTTAATGATATTATGATAATTTGGATTTAATATGAAATAAACTGTGCGTGAATATTTTATAAAAGGTAAAGATATAAACTATATTGTTTGCTTATAAAGAAATTATTATCTATATATTTTTTATCAAAATATTTTATAGTAAGGGGAATGTATCTAGAATTTAAGTCCAGAAATTCTGAATGAAATGCCGAGCAATTAAAAAAAAGTACCAATGAAAGTATTTGAACAAGATCTTTAAAATATAAAAGCGTTCAGGGTTCATCACATCATTTGATTCAGATAAGATTTAACGTCGGTAAAAATATTAATTCTTAAAACTTTTAGTATGATACACCCTAGGCTAAAAAAAATTTTAGACTCAATACTGGATATTCTATTAATTATCCTTATATGTAAATTGGTTCAGATAAAAAAACTACAGATTTTCTTGTAAAAGTATACAAATTAGCCTTAAAAATTTTTCTCCTTAAATTCCTCTTGGTGATGAATAATATCAAGAGAATTGATGTGTTATAAAACTGTCTGATATTTTCACATGCAATGCAGTTATTGAGAATGGATTCCCATTAAAAGAATTTTATCTTGTAAGAAACTTGTGTGAAAAAAGTCTAAATTCAGAAAAAAGTATATTGAGTATTATTGTGTATAATATAATTAGTAACATATGCTGTATTTTTATACAAAATGTTTTTAAAACAAAAAAGGTGTTATTTTCTTTGAAATCTGTATTGAATGTGCTAGTTGAAAGCTAACTGATATAGATAAAAAAAAAAGTAATATCAATATGAAAATAGAAAAAATGGGAAAGCAACATAAAGCTGCTTTTGAAGCTTATATAATGCTTAAAACAAGCATATACAGTCAAATGAATGTCTCAGTTTTTCAAATCAAATGTATACAATTCAAGAATATGATTAATATGTCAAACTCCTTTTGATATGTCCATATCAAATCGCTATGTAACAGATAGCTTAACAAAATATGCCCTATGCTATGCGTTGCAACATCTGACCTGTGTTGCCTTCCGTGAAGAATTATAATAAATGAAGGGTCATTTTCACAAATCACATGAAAGGTGTCCTTGAAAAGTTCCAAACTCCAACTTTATATAGATGCTTACAAAAAAATTGAACAAAATATCTGTTTTCCATTGTTCAGTAAAAACTAAATCCAAACTAGAGCCCTTTGTTGTAAATATCAAAATAGTAAGGACTTTACATTTGTCTCAGTTGTTAAATTATTGCTAAATTTAATGGTAAAATGAAAACAAAAGTTAGATAACTTACAATCTTGTGTGATCCAAAAATAATTATACTTGTGTATTTTAAATGGCTTAAGAACTTTTGAGTAGTTGTTATGAAATTTTAAAAATTATATTTTCATTTTTCAATGGATACCTTGCAAAAAAATCTCTTGTAACTTTTCATTATCATACTATGTTAGCCCTGATGAGATGAAAAGTAGAATTTGTTATTTTAAATTTAACCTTTATTCTAAGGTTTTAATATTTAGACTCCAGCTAAGTTTTCAAAACTGTAATATTCCATTAATAATGGTACTTTTGCAAATAAAAATTTAAAACTGATTAAGCAGAAGTAAATAAATTATAGTAATGCAATAACTGATGGTTTACCAGAATTGAAAATATGATTTATATAAGCAGATTTTGAATATTACCATGAATTAATGTTTATGAATATTAGTAAATTACATCCCATACTTGTTTTGTTCATTTTTTATATTCATCTCGACAATGAATCTTAAAATCTTACTTTTTTAAATAAATAAATTTAAAAAATAAACTTCTTTTAATTTTTAATTTCAATAAATTTTTTAAAAAAAAAACTTCAACTTTTAAAATTTTTAGTTTATTGATTGTTTAAAAAAATTCAAGTTTTCTTATAGCTAATGAAATATGTTTAATGTAAATTTGGATTAACTTCGTTTTATAATAAAAATTTATCTTTTTAAATCAAAAGTTTTGAACTAATATTAATTCATGAAATAAATCTAAATAATTAAGTATGAATATGAATTGATAGTAAAAATATAGATAGTTAAAAACGTGTATAATGCAATAGTGGCATAAAGTACTGAAAATTTAATTGATATACTTGCAATTAATGTACTTAAACAATTTACTATTTACAAATTAACATATATTTCTTATTGTTGTAAAGTAATGTCAGCAATAAATAAAATGTGATAAGAAATTAAGCATTTTTTGTTGTATTCCAAGACATTTATGAAAACCAAATTTTAGATAAGAGTACTTAAATAAAATGAGATTTTACTGTTTATTAATAATAAAATAAGATTTCCATTGTGTTAAAATCATATTTTATTTGTTAGATATCATACTTGCCTAGATTTATTTTTCTTCATCCCTTATAATTTAAAAATCATCATTTTAAGATGTTCTTCTTCACTGTCTTTCACTCTAGTGAGATATATAAATCAAATTTCAATAAGTTTGTCACATTCTGCCAAAAAATGATGTTTATGCATACATAAAACAATTTTTCTAACTCTGAATGAAATGATAATTAAAGTTCTACTGCATTTAACATTCCATTCAATTACATTATCAGAGATAAAATACCTTACACTATTTTGAATAAGTTGTTTCTGTCCTATACTTAAATTGTAAATAAAAAACTATATATATATACATATATATTAGCTAGCTTTATCAATTGATTCTCTGCTTTATTTCCAATATCTGATGTTAACTGTTGTTACGATGTTAACTGACTCACTAATCAACAAATGTTAGTCATTTCTAATTTAAATTGTAAATTACCCTATAAGATGTAGCTTGTTTCTATTATTAAACTTGGTACAATTTTAATCAGTTTCATAAAATAATTATATATTTCAGATATTCCTGAATTATACTAATATATATTTCTTATGAATGGAACTGTTTTAAAAAGGAATTAATTCTTTATTGAACTGTAAATTCTTTTGATACATATATTAGGAGTTAAAGAAATATAATAAAGACTGTGAAACCAGTGTATTTATTTATTTATTTCAGGAAAAGACTCCTACACCTCCTCCTGATTCTCCGGTAGTGTAGACATTCTCTGCTTTTATTTTTTTCCTCACTTTTCTCTTTTTGCACCAAATTTTCTCATTTTTCGTCCTCAAATAATTCTGCTTCACTGGCCATATATTAGAATTAGATTCATATCTTGCACTTTCATTAGTAGTGGATACAAATAATTTACTTTGTTAACTAAAGAAATTTTTTACAAATATCACAGCCTGAATAGACTTAGATCGCATTAATTTTTACATATGAATTCTAGACAACCTGCATGGTTTGATTTAGATTTAATTAATATAGCATGTAAAACTTAATTTTTATTATTGTTATTTCATTACATCTTATATTCTATACCAGTCATTATTTGATCGTATGAAATCATTTGATGAAATAATTTTTTTAAACAAAAAAAAATTTTGATATTCCTTGTATATTATTTAATATCTTTATGATTTGATGGTGAAAGGTACTTCTATCATGCAATATCCCGAAGAAAATAATTATTTTATAAAATTGTAAAAGTAACTAATCAGTATTAAAAGATTATTAACAACAATTATTTTAACTAACTTTAAAACAAGAGTATTTTATTTTTTTAACAAAATATTTTAATTCAAATGTTAACAGCTATAAAAAATTGTATTGATTGTTTTTAAAATTGCATCTTTATCCATTCATGAGACTACCAAAATTAATAATATAAAAATAATCCTTAAAACATTTTATTAATATAATTTAAATTTATTTCTGCCAGATAAATAATATTTTTTTGATAACAAATTCAAAATATGTAAATAACTTATAAAATGAATTTTAGTATATGTTTTTATTTGAATATGTTGTATTAACCTATGTTAGATATTTTTATGGTTACACAATTGAAAATGCTTTTATGAGCAGATTCAAATTGACATAATCAGGGTGTGATGCTTAAAAGTGGTACATTTGAAATGTAATATTTGATTTTAAAGAAATAAAGAAAAGGAAAAAAAAATTAATTTTCATTTAATAATAATTTCTTTTATTTTGTTCAATGAAAAGAAATTCACTGTGCCTTATGTGTAATTTTAAATTTAAAGTTGAGTCCATCAGTTTGCTTAATTTCCTAAAAGTAGGGTTATAATTTTTATTGTATTTTATAATTAATAGTTGTTGATATTATTTTTCAGTGTGTTATATGAAATTATTCAACAACAAACAAATGACAAATTAAACAAAAAAAATTGCAATGAATCAGCTATTTTTTTTAACGGTTCCATTTAATCCTTATTTTTTTAAGCAAATTTGTCCATGTAATTAGGATTACTACATTAAATTGGGATACTATGCTGTGAAGTGAATTATCACTTTCCACTATTTAATCAGCCTTTAAGGATTCAATTCTTAAATTAGACTTGACCATTCATATTAGCTTGAATTTTTAAATTGTATTTTACTGTCAAATTGAAATTTAATGAAGTTTTGATCTTCATCTGCAAAAAGTAGTAATGTAGCCATGAACCAAATTATAATCAATTAGTTTGGACCAAACTTTAAAATTAAAATCTAAAATAAAAACTTGTCTTTCTTTACCATCATTTATTGTATTAGCAAAAAGGTTATTTTGATTTACAAAAATTGATTATATTATGTTTATTTGTTATTCTTGCTAGTTTATTTGTTTGAAAATTAGTAGCTGACATTTTTAGAATGTTATAAAAATAAATTTTAACTATTATTACATTTTATTAATTATTAAAGCTATAAATTTAAGTGAAACTGTTACATATTGTTTCCATACTTTACAGCTGATAGCTTACAAAAATTGAAAAAAGAACTTTTCTTTCTCTTTACTTTTTTATTTTTATAAAGGCGAGAAAGTGACAGTCCTTTACTAAGAATTATGAATTTGTGATGTTGATATTTTAATAGAATGTGCCATCAGAATTTTCTTTTAAAATGTCATTTGGGAGATTTTTTTTATTAAAGATGACTAATATGGTAGGTAAAATGGTAGGCATTTTTAAATTGGGAACAAAATGAAATCAAAATTGAGCTCATTTTTGTCATTTAACTGTGTAAGCTTTCAGTCTTAATTGTTATTATATTTTACAAAAATCTTACTCTCATTATGCTGTATTTTATAGCATATAACATGAAAACAATAATTTATGCTTTGTTTAAAAAATAATGCATGTTTTTAATTTTTGTAGTTTAATTATGTTTTTCTTTAATTTTTTTATGTAGCATTAAATATTCGTGGAGTAAACAATTAATTCTATAAGAATCGCTTAAAATAATATTAAAGTAAAAATTATTAAAATGCAATTAAGGGAACAATGATATTAAATCTGATTACTTTTCTTAATATAAAATTAACTTATACATAGATTATTAAGTATATATTGTTGCCTTCCAAATATGTGTATCATAAAAATAGTATTTTTTGTGATCTATCATATTCAATCATAAAAGCTATTTCAGATGGTAAAAATTTATGAATTGTTTTAGTTACAGTAATTATTTAAAATACAGAAAAGGCTTGAAATTTTAAATTTTCTGGGGATAAACAACAAAGTTTCAAACTGTTTGATATTATTAAAAGCCAAGATGTTGTTCCACATTACCTGTGTTGTGTAAATTGTAACAAATATTCTCTTGTAACACAATTAACATATGTTACATAGTTAGCATTAGGTAGGATAGTGCTTTGCTTTACTATATGCCTAAATAATTATAAATTATTTTTTGTATAAGAAATTTCTACAAAAGATTTAACTTTTCTTTCTGAACTGATGGGAAAGGTAACTTATAAACTTTAATTACTAAGGTTATTATGATGAAACATTCTATGCACTAAATTTAATTTCTTGGTCTTTTACTTAATATGTTTGATTACAAATGCCAAAAATTATTTTAAAAGTGACTAACATTTTAACAAGACAATTTAACAATTTTTTTACTTGAGAAATCGATTTTGGACCTTCTACAGTAACATAAAAGACACTTCAATTCTTCTTCATCTGTGTAACATGTGTCCTTAAATATTTATGATCATATAGTGGAGTGTAATTCAAATTTTTTGATATTATATAAAAATATTATATAAAATGCTCATTGTTTACAACTATTTAGAATCATAATAAAATTCAATTAAAAAGTTTTTTTTTTAATTTTGTTTTTTATATAAAATATTTTTCATCAGATATGGTATAAAGATAAGAAATATTATATACCATGTCTGTATATAGTATTTTTTATATATACAGACATGGTAAATATTATTTTATACAAAAATGTATAAAAGAAATATAAAAAAAAACAATTTAAGTTTAAAATAATGTTTCTCATAATCGCCTTATCCTGATTTTTAGTATTTAATTATTTTGTAAAATTTTTCCATCCCTCTAAAAAATTTAACTTAATTATTATAATATCCAATAATAAATTATTTTGTCATGAACAAATAATTTATTATTGTGTATAATTTATAATTTGTAGAAAATAAATTTAACATTTTTTAATGTTGATATTATTGGTAACTTTTTAAAATAAGTATAAAAAAATATCTTTTAATATGCCTATTTTCTTGAATAAACTTTAAAAAAATGTTTATACTAAATCTCTGCTTTTAATGATTATTTTTTAATTCAGTCTTAAAGATATTTATATTGTACTCTCATACTAAAAGTTCACTATAGAAAAATATTTATATTATTTTATACAATAAGATCTATAGTAATTAAATTTTTTAGCATGTGTGAATAAACATAAAATGTATATAAATATATTAAATTTAAGAACGTGATTATTTTATATTGCTCATATATTATTTAGTCCCTTGGGAATCAAAATATTTTTAATAAGAAAAGTATTTTCCAATACCTTTCTATGTTTTTATTAAAACGAACATCATTATTTTTTATACTGCAAACTTTGGTAAACTTAAAATTATTTTCATATTAATGTTAATATTTTAGTATAACTAATATTTAAGTATAACTAAATTTATCATATTCATTCAAACTATTGTCTGTTTCCTTAAAAAATAATAAATGAATTTTTTCCTAGTGTCAATTAAAAATGAAATTTATAGTTGAACTAATCTAAAAATAATGTTGAAGAAATATTTGTTGGTGTTATCTGCAATGAGTGGTGTAGTTAGTTATAAATAAATTGGAATTCTAGATTTTAGGTCCACAAAATTTTTTATTTTGTATTAACTTTATTAATATAACATCTTTTTGATAAAAAGATATGCATAATTTACACATATACTCCTTTTCCTCTAACTTTTTTCTTTTTTATTATTAAAAGGAAGAAGAAAAATTCATGGTTTAATTTTCAGAAAAAAATATAATTGAATGCAAAAAAACATAACATTTAATTCAATGTTTTATGTTATATATATTGTTTTATTTTATGTTTATTTTTACTTGATTAAATGAAATTTTGAGTTGCAAACCATATATTAATAGTAATTTCATAATTTTAGTGTGTGTGTGTGTGTGCAAAAAATAAACTTGTTTAATATTTTAATATTTTTTATAGTAAAGCATTAAAATTATTTAGTTTTTTAATTAATTAATAAAAATAAAATTAATATTACTTTCAAATTACTTAATGTAATTTTGCCCAGGAAAACCGTTTATTTTTTATTGGATTTAAAATTGTGAACTAATCATTCTGAAAGTGAACTTTCATTGAAAATAAAACTTGTATTGCTTATCACAGTATAATATTGCTAAAACATTTTAGAAATTTTTTTTTTTAGTTTTGAAAAAAAATATCTTCAAATGTCAAAAATAAATAAAATTCTATCGTGCTTAGAATTCTTTATAAATGCCAGTGAAGCAATATATTGCATGTTTTAGTATTTTTCCACTTTCATTACAAATATTTGCGCATGCACATTAGAAATTTTGAAAAGCATTATAAATATTTTTGTCATAAAATTCTGCATGCCATGAAAATTAAAAATTTTATTTTGTAAACATCTCTGATATACGTTTCATTTCTATGTAATTTTGATTAAATTGAGCAACAAATAATATTTTTACAATCATGCACCATTTTTTCTCTTTATTAATACTGATTAAGGAATGTTGTCACTACTTAAA
>JAPDSC010011484.1:0-25058 GCA_026290005.1 Latrodectus geometricus | reverse complement strand
ATTTTTATTTTCTTAATCCTGATTATAAATTGAATATGTCTTGTGCATAAATAGAATTTGTTGTTTTAATTAAATGGATGAGAATGAAATTAAAAGAAATATTTCAATCATTACTAATAATTAACATTTTTACAGTAAATTTACTTAATCTTAAAAGAATTTATAAATGCTACTTTGTTCATTTGTTAAATGTTTTGTAATTTTCTTGAATATATTGTTTTCCTTAACACATCATTTACATTTGAAATTTGTATGAAAATATAAAAAGTGAATTTCCAAAACATAAAACATGCATGTTATTAATTTGTATTTAAAAATATATTTGTTTATAAAAAATTATTTATTTTTCATGACAAATGTTATTTCGTATTTATATTTATTTTGAGTTGAGAAAAACACTTTTGTATAATATTTTATAAATTTTCTTAATAAGAGCATATGGAAGTTTCTATATGCAGGGATTCTTAAAGCTAAGATAAAAATGTACACTGCGTGGCAGTTAAAAAGAAATTTTGAAAATACATGTTAAGAAAAATATGTAAATTAGTCGGAAAACGAAATGCACCAAATGTTTTAAATAATTCAATGTGTGTTGAGTTCTGGGAGAGGTAAAGAGCAAGATATAAGGGAAGAAATCTCCAGAATCAAGAAAAAGTTGTCTCGCTTTATTGACCTAACCAATCTTTTTGCAAATTTTTTTTTATATCTTAGATGAAACGTTCAATGCTGTAAAGACTAGGACAGGGATGATCAACACATGTAAATATGAAAGTTCAATTGAGAATATCAAATTTGTATGTACGCTGAAATAGATGTTTGAAATTGATGAGAGAAAACCCTGAGACCATCAGCTTATCTTGTTATAGTCCTTCTTCACTACGCAAAAAAATTATCTCTACTTTTATGAGAGGTCCAAATAATTTCCCATTAGTTTCACTCCTCAGAATAAATGGTTTATATACTAAAGCATTTTTACAACAGAAGAATTTGTTAAATACCTGCATCAACCTATCAGAAAATGAACTCGTGTTCAGAAGATAAACTGTGACAAGTGAATCAAAAGATATTGGCAGATAACCATTAGGATACAATACCTATACTTTTTTGATTGTGGACTTTAGCAAATTCCAGTATTTATTGCTAACAATGTTATCAAGCATATTGTGTATATTCATTTTGTTAATAAAAATTTCAAGTTTTTAACAAAATTAGCAATAAGCTTGACTTTTTCTTACTGTGTCTGTATTTTTTAATGTTTTCATCTCATTCTGCTCATACACTCAATGACTTTAGGGTAGGTACAAAGAAATATGTGGGTGCAATGACATTAGGTGTTTCACTGTTAAGCCGTGTGCATATTATTCATAATAAGTACATTCGAAATAAAAAACATTTTAGCTCAGACATTTGTAATTATTCAGATAGTTTTTTTCTAATTTGTTTGTCAAATAATATCTTAATAAATCCACAAACATCAAGTCATCTTGACTAAAGAAAATAAACTACCACAATGCTAGAAATTCAAGTTTTCATTTATTTAAATTGAAAATATGTACCTCAATAATATATTTTATTATATTAAATAAATATATCATTAAATATTTCATCCAATAAAAATGTAAATAAACATAATATTAGCTCAAAAATATGTTTTGGCACTCTCACACGAAAAAATAATTTATTAATAAAACTAAGATCTGAAAATATATAATGTGTGATAAAATTTACTATGCAATCCGAAAAATTTTGAAATGGATAACACACTTTATAACAGATTTAATAGAGGGTGTTTAATGGATCTGTGTAAATTAATCTACTGTAGGAACACAGTTATTGGAGTAAAAATTACATATTAAAATATGCAAATGAAAGGATTTATTAGTTGGAAGAAATAAAAAGAACTGAATTCATCAAAGGAACTTATTCATTAAAAACTTGAAAGCGCGTGTTATAATGATAAAATTAATCTGATTCTCTTCTTAAAATATAACATAAAGGGAATATTATTCTTACTTCCATTTTGAATGTTTAAATCAAAATCAATTGCTCATAAATAATTTTTCCTCCAAGGAAATGAGCTTCATTCTATTTTTTAAAAATGTGTTACATAGAGGAAGTTCATACTAAAATTTAATATTCCTTTTTCTGGTTTTTACACTTCATAACTGTTAATTTTGCATGATTATTTAGTAAAGTGAGTAATTTTCATCGTTTCCAATTACGTTATGGTTTCAAATACTTTCTATAATAATAACATTAATAACTAATGCTTCCACGATAAAATATTTTCTAAATGTAAATATATAATAGAGTGAAATGTATATTTTTTTCTTGAAAAAATTAGATTTGAAAAATGTAAATTCCCAAGAAATATTGTTTAGTTTCTTCTTCTATTAAAAATACAGAAAATTGTTCATCTACTTATCTATTATTTCCGGGAATTATAGAACAATGAAGCTTTGTAGCTCTGTACTCGGAAATTTTCTTGGTTTTCTTTAGTATAAATATAAATAATAATGTTATCTTCAACGTGACTAAAAATATTTAAGTGGAAAAACCAATATGTTTAAATAATTGATATAATAATATTAGATATATTATACCAGTTAGTTTATTTTTATTAGTGTTTTACATGAAGCTGAAATATGTGAAAATTTGAGAATATTTGAATGTAAATTAAACATTTTTGTATTTTAAGCATTTTTTGATGCACAATAAAAGTTAAGATGATGTTTAAATTTTTCAATATATTTTATTGGTGTAATTGATTCATTTTTAAATACTTCAAATGAGAATAAATAAAAAATAATCTACTACAAAAAATAAATCTTAGTTCTTGCATAAACATTTTTTAACGTTCTTTTATGATTGGGTAAACTTTTGCTTTGCAAAAACATAGAAAAGCTAAACAAACATGCAGTTTTTAAATCAGATCTCAATTAAATTAATCCAGCTTTTGATGTCAATGCGGGAGTAAGAATTTAAATTGAAATACATTTTAAGCATGTATTTTTTGTAAGTATTCACTAAAATAAAATAATTAAAAGAGAGATCAATATAAAAAAATAAAGATTTGCTTGTTATTCAACATTGTAAGTTTGAATACAACGGATAAAAATATTTGTATTTACAATGTATCTACATCTACCTCCATAGAAATAATCAAGAACACTAACTTTTGAAAGGAATATGTAAATGGAAGATGTATAGAATTAAATTAAAAATGCTAACTTTTGATGTAGAACATTTTCATAAAGAGATCAATTAAGAATTCTTTAATTCAAAGGTTTGTAATTACTTTCTAATAAACTTACCCTTTCCAAAGATACATAAATTATAGGCACACATTGTCAGTTTTTCAGTTATTTTTCTTTTAATCATTATTTATGTCACTAAGATGAATTATATTGTTTTCTTTCCAGATTTTAAATTTTTTCGAATATAGGAAACCTATACAGAACACAGGTACATCATCGTCTTTTCAAATTATTACTCAAAATTCTACAGAATGAAAAACATAAAACTCTAGTACTAACATATCTACTTAAATTGCCAGTTATGAATTTTATTAAATCCAATCTGAAAATTATTTTTTGAATTTATGCTTACGTATATTTAACACAATCAATTTAACTAAATTATAACTAAAGTTATTATAATTTAATAATGAGAATATGCGTTATTAAAACATCATGAGTTATTAACCAATCAAATAGAATTGCTATTATAAGATCTTGTAATCTTATACGATGGAGTAACACTGGGATTTACAGACTTAATTTGCTTTTCCTACAGGCAATGTATGATTTGCACACATATTAATTTCAACTTTACTTAAGCAATCTTAAATGATTTGACATCACATGCAACATACATTTACATCAACATTCAGATTTCATTTAGAGAAAACAGTTAACAGTTCCCTGTATAACAAGAAAAGAAAACAAATAAGAAAAATAAGATTAAAAAGAAATTATCAAGTCAAAAATATAACTAAAATCAGTTTTTCAAGAAAGTGCTTGGACAACCAAAATTAAAACGCAAAGTTGAATCCCATTCCATACTACTGAATCTTTGAAAACAATTGCTTGGAAAACATCGCGTTGTCAACTTATTAGAGTAAAATGTACCACCATCATATGTTATATTGAAAATCAGAAGATACATAAAAAGAAGAGGATATAATAAACTGAAAAGGTCAGCTGCACTTACACAAAAATAAAAGCTGATGATTTCTGAAACTGGAAGTAATATACAACACACCTAGTAGCAATTTGTTTTATCAACATTTTTTGGAGATTACTAATACCGAAACTTTGATCCAAACTGCTCAAAACTACTTCAGTATCTTGATTCCAATATTTGAAGACATATGGTTTATGCTTGGTTGATATTGAATTCGGTGTTGTCCACAATAAAAGAACATAAATGAACTTCAGAGACGGGTGGCATGAGTTGAACAATGAGCTCGTTGTAGAGGAGTGCCGCTTCCATGAGCATGTTTAGGATATGCAAATTCATCTCAATGTATGTGTATGAGGAGCTGTTCTTTTCACTTTTAAAATCGATAATTTCATTCCAATTTATCTCCAATTTTTATTTTCTCATACTTTCAAGGGAAAAAAATACCCTCTTTATTATACATTAGTCAGCAAAACAATTTTCCTCGCCATTCATAATTAAAATCAAGTTACTTAATATATTCTCAAAATTTTTCAGCAATTTATTTCATATATAAAATGAAAAAAAATTTCCAAAAACTATAAAAAGATTATTTTTTTAAAAATTGATTCGGAAACTTACTTACTACTTTAAATCAATTTTTCTATGCTTAATTAAGTAAATATTTTATCACAGTACAGGCACATAAAGATTCTTCCCAGTAGATTACTTAACACATATTTAAATTTCATATATAATATACTTTACATTACGTGTTTTAATTTGCAAAAATAAATAATTTACAGTATAAAATACATACTAAATTCTAAAGTTTCAAATAAATGAAATCATTATTATAACATACATACTTTGAGTAATTATAGAATACACTTTAATTAGTTCATTAATAGAAATAAATTAATTCATAAAAATTAATGGACATCTTAAATTGGTCTGTAATTTTGTACGTATAACAGTTGGTCCTTAAACAAAAGATTTAGTATTAACAATTACATGATTAGTATTTCACTTGTTTATTAGTTTAATATTTACCATAGTTTGCAGTAGCAAAATCGGTAGATGTAACTTCAAACAACTAACTCTAAGCATTTGTTAATATATTCTATTGTATTTCATAGTTTAATTCATAATATCTAATTGTTTATATTACTTTTTCAGCTTATATATCGAGAAGTAATTACAAAAGCACTATAATAAGAATGAACCATAAAAAATGGTATAAATATTAATATTTTAGTATACTTATTAATTGTTTTGATAATAATATAATGAATGTAAAAATGGAATTTAAATATTAACTTACATACAGAAAAATATTTTCAGTTTGATTATTTTATGCATTTCAGTAACTGTATTGTTAAAAAGAAAACATATGAAAAACTAAAATCCATAAATATTAAAATTTAATGAAACACTAAAAGCATAAATCTTAATAATAATATTAATTAGTATTTATGATGCAAATATCATATTAATTTTTGTAAATATCTTTTATAAATATGCTTAATTGAAAATCATAGGCACATTAAGACCAAAATTATATTTCGAAATACATAAAAAAATTCAGTAATATATTTCTCATTACATGCTGAAATTTTTTTTAAAAAAAATATAATGCAATTATTTCGCTTAAACTAAAATGTAATAATTAACAGTGTTTAAACTATTTTTAAGATTACATAATTGTTTAGTAAAATGTGATTGTTTTCTTTTAAAAGATACTATTTCATCAGTTTTAAATTTTAGTGTGTGTATTTAAATATTTGTAAAGGTATATATTAACAATTTATATTAAACCATAATATAAAAAACCAATGGGAGTTAAAATTGATTAATTTTGGTTTCTATATTTATTTTAAATTTATTTAACTTTTTTTAATTTTCATTTTGTGCTATCTTTGATATTTCAAAGATTAAAAAATACCTTTTAATATTTTATGTTCTAAAAACATGAAGGAAGAAAAATAGAAATCATACGACGTTTATAAATAAATTTAAAACAATGAAACATATAATCATAAAATGCTAGATTTTAAATGAGTCTTTTTTCATATTATTGTTTTATGAATTTTCTATTCACAATATAATTTCTCTCCACAGGCGACAAATCTTGTCTTAATTAAACTTTGCTTTAAATATTTTTATAAAGTTTAAATTCATTCAGAAAATAAGGAAGCTCAAAGATTTATTGCAGATGAAAAATCATCTTTCATCAAATTGCTTAATTAAAGAAATAAATTGAAAGCAATGCAAATAAATAAATAAATTCCTATAAAATTTTATGTTTGTTGTTGCGTTATATTTCTTTATTTGTAACTAAAAGTCTCATTTGAAACTACTTAAGTTAAATATACAGAATTATTAAATGTGCAAGTATAATAATTCCTTTCTCTTAGATAGAAATTTTCACTCTTTTATTGTTTAAACTATTTATTCATACTGAATGGCAGATAATGGATGGTATCTAATGCACATAAGTGTTTCATAAATTCGGAAGACAATATCATCTTTTAAGAATCCACGCACACACACACATCAACACACACACAAATAAATAAATTATATAAACATTTTTGAAATTTATCAAAAAATTATATATTGTTTATTTATCATTAATATATTATTTTATTTGAATATATTGATATGATAGATAATTTGATATACTTATCAAGTAAGCAATTTAAAATTAATTTTTTTATGCAGAATCTATTTAAGTTGTTTTATTCAATTCAGCATTTTATATCTGTAGAGAGATGCCACATTTATTAAAATTAATTTGATAGTTGCATCTAAATTTTATAATATTTACAGTAAGAAATTCTAATTGCATTTATTATTGACATAGAGTTCCTCATCGTTAGCATAAATTATAGTTAAAATTGGTCACATGAAGATTAGACCACTGAAGAAGCTTTTACTCTTCAAATTGTTCTCATTCATAAGGAACCCGAAAGATTTATCCAGGGATATTCATTTTAACAAATTTTTTACTTTTGTCAATAAAAAAGAATTCTAACTGGAGCATTTCAGATAATAAGCATTGAAAATCATAAATATAATACCGAAATGTGCTTTTAAAATTTCGAATGACGGCAGCCAAATCAATGAACTTGCTGATAGCAAAATTCCATTGAAACTCTGAAAAAACATTTTTCTCTATTCCAACGAAACCCAAAAGTCTACTGTGTTTGCAGAAGTGAACTATTTTCGATCAATATGACTCGTGAGTCCATTCTGAATTAAATTAATTAGAGTGCCATTTTTATTCATATTTATAGATGCTTTTTCTTCAACATGGCATTTACTTCCAGTGAATTGCATCCCACGTTGAACATTTTAACAGAGGAGGGTTGTTGTTACCCAATTCTTACTTTTTCAGAGATTACCTAACTTGAACTTTTTTCCCCAGAAAAAACCCCAAATTAAGAAGGATTGGTTGAAATTCCTTACTGAATTCTGACATAAGGATAGTGAACCAGTACCCTAGACTGACAATAAGATCTGACAGAAAATCTTGCATCAGTCTTACGCATCTTCCAACAGCCAGCCTTAAGGTGAGAAACCTCTCCTCCTTTGTCCAAAATGCCACCAACACCAGGCTTCTGATAAATACATCTTGGAATGTTTGAGTCGGTATTGGTAAGAAATTTATTCTTCCCCTCTTCTTGTGAAGATCAGTGATCAGCGGAAGGTCAGCGAATTCCTGGTAATTGTCTTACTTCTTCAAACTCGGTTGGAGATTAACAACAACAGCAAGCTTTTCTTAATGTATATGTTTTAAAAGCTTAAAAGCCTGAAACCCAGCTCATTAATGTTAAATATGTCAAGGAATATAGATTAAAATTTCTTTATTAGAAATTTCTTTTCAATGCTTTCATCATCATTTGCTCCCAATTAAGACTTATTATTCTGAAAATCCACTCTTCGATGTACAGATGCTTTAGTGTATACAAAAAACATTATTTTCACTCATTCTTAAAAGGTTTGATTTGTAAAACGAAATGTACACAGCAGATATATTTTTCAAGGGTGAGGAAATAATAATGGATTATCAAAGATCCTTAGATTAATGAAAATTGAAGCACTGTATGATATATTAATAGATGATAATCATAATATAAACAAAATTTAATAAAATTTTGCATCATAAATAATTTTAAAAATATAACTTAAAATTATTTATGTTTAGTTATATGCATTATCCATTACATACAATATAAAATTAATCAGATTTCATAAAATATTATTGAACACACGTAGAAACCATTTTTGTATTGTTAAAATGTTGTTGTATCTAGAAACTAATAAAAACAGTTTGGACATTTTTTGAAATTTTTTAATTTAGAAATAAAATTATTTTAATTAGAAATTTTATCAAATTTAAATTCAGTTATTTAAAACAGAAATTCATATATATTAAATAGCTTTCTTCTTATTGAACTCGGAAACAAGCATAAAATAATTTCTTATTTTAATATAAAGCTGGAATAAGGTATCAAATGAAAAGTCATCTTAAAATTTATACTAAGACATATTACTAATACTAAAACTAATTTAGAGAATAGAATCACTACTCTTGTATAGAATTAAAATCATCTGAAATAGTTTTTAAATGACTAAAATGATACTCTATGCTTTCAAAAAAGGATTAGTTCTCCCTTTTGAAAACACTTTATCACAGCTCTCACAACCTCAAGAAGGAAACATCCATCATCGTTCAGCAAATCTCATGAACATTCAATTTTTCTATTCATTAATTCATATTTTATCGATAAACACTCATCTTCTAGCTCCAAATTCTTGATTTCAAGTTCATCTGTCCAAAGAGCAGCATATAAATCATATCTCTGCATCTATTTACTTCCTATTTCTAAGAAGATGATCAATTGTTGCTCCTGCATTTTCTTAGAGTTCCAAAGGAAGAATTGATGCCCTTACCGAGATAAGAAATTAGTGTGTCATTTTCGCAGGTATGATGCCAAATGAAATGTTTATACTGTAATATTATGGAAGATTTTTGTAAAATAATAAGCTTTAAATAACATTTATTTAAATACTCATTATGCACTTTTAAAAGTATTTCAGAAATCATTGGAGAAATGTGAGATAAATAAATTTTTCTTAAAATGATTATACTTATGAAAGTAAATATATTCATTTTAATTGGCTTTTATTCCAGCGTTTTATTCAAAGCTTAAATTTTAATAATTAGTCATTATTCGATATTTTTAAGGCTTATCGGAGAACCAAAGGATAAAAGCAATAATAATCATGTAATTAATCTTTCAATAGTATTTTTACAAATAAATTTCTAATTTATGCTATATGATTGATTTTAAAAAATTATTTTAACTTTTAAATGTATAATCGAAAATAAGAAGAAAGTACTTTAAATCTTCAATTGTACTTTTGCAATTTAAAAAAAATAACCAGCGTTATATTTTAAGAAATTATTTATGAAATAAACTATTTTTAATTTTTTTACTTTCCATATTATGTAATTTCATCGCAATAGAGGAAGTGTGCAAATATTAAAGTGTAATTTAGAAAATCCATTTTCTCAGGTTCAGTTAAGCAACTTCTAAGTATTAAAACTGCATTTTTATAGATGAAAATATTTTATTTAGTTAACTACAGAGGGTATTAACATATTTTCAGAACGATTTCGATAAAGAATTAAAAAAAATGTTTTAGGAAAAATAATTTTGGCAACAGCTTATTATTTGAAATGAGAAATATCGTGTACTACTTTTAAATTTATTCTTCTTCCAAAATGTCACATGTAAACAAGCTGTGAATATGAGGATATGTTTTTGCGGTTTCCGAACAGAAATATTCTTATTCCAGATTTCTAAAACGTTATGAAATGCATTGTATTAAAATTTCTAAGTGTAAAATAAGCAACATTTTTAATCGGAGAGATAAAAACCGTCAATCCTTATTTCTAAATGGAAAGAAGATTCCGAACGAATATTCGAAAAAAGGTAAGTAGTGTTTCAAATGTTTCTAAAGAGAAATTATTGGTAACAAAAGAAAATCTCCCAACAAAGAAATCAATTGCAAAGTCTTTATATACATCTGTAGCAACAATAAATAAAATAATGAACCAAGATTTACATCTTAAAAAAGCTAAAAAACATAATGTTCACCAATTTTTGCCATACGGCTCAATGCAAAATATTTTGTAGAATCCTGTATGAACATCATTTCAAAGCAGATAAATGGAAATACATTGTGACCCTTGATGAAGCATGGATTTACCTAAGTGGCTGCAATAAGAAGATCTATTTAATATAGAAAACGATTAGAAAAAATATACAAACCTGGTTCCATCAATATAAAGAAAGTTCCAATGTAAAAAAGTTAAGGGTTTATGATTGTCACAGATTTCTCCTTCTATGGGAAATTAAAAATAAAAAGATTGGAAAAAAATGTTAAAGTCAACTCATCATACTATCAGGAGAATGTTTGACTCCCAATATTTACCGAAGAAATTCCACTTCCTTATCCGAATGACTTTCAAAGAGTGAAACTTCATCAAGACAAAGTTACAAGTTATACTTCGAAAACTATCACTACATTCAATGAAAAAATGAAGAGTAATACAGGTATTGCATATATATACCTATTCAACATATTCCTGAGAAGTCCCCTTATTTTTCATCTATAGGATATTCCTCCTTTGGTCTGTTAAAAAGAGCTTTTTTAAACGCAAACCTTCCATGATATATGGATTCAGGAAAGTATTGCAAGAGGAATGGAAAACAATATTCCTCTAAAATGTTTATGAAAAATTCTTCTATCATGGAAATCACGATGCAGACTTATAGCCCCCCCAAAAAAGGCTATCAGATCGATTTTTTTTTTAAAAAAGAAAATAGTTTTTACTTTTCAAACACTAATTAAATGGACCCAAAATCATTCTAAAAATGTGTTAGTACCCTCTGTACATTTTGCTTGCTAAAAATGATCATTCTTAGAATAATTTTTCTCGTGCTAATAAACAATGATTCTATTATTATTATTTATATTAACATTAGAAACATAATTGTGAGAGTGACCAACTTAAACAAGCGATTTCTTTTAATAGTTTAAATAATAAGATTTCTGAATAACTAATGTTTTATTGAACATTTTTTAATAAATATCATAATGGTAATAATCAGTGATACTACCCATAATAAAACCAAGCTGTTAGAAAACCATGCTTGAAAACGTTAATTAAGGAAGATAAATCAAAACCAGTACCTGTTTATATTGACATTATTTAGTAATAAGCGTAACAGTCAATGTTTTCTTCTAGGAATTGGAATATCTAATAAAACTTTTATAAACGGAGCAGCTTACTCATTTAAACTGATAAACACTTTAACCTTTTTTTAAAAAAAACTATATTTCATTTCGAGGAATAATATTATCAAATGTAATTAGAAAAATAAATTCTGATGTTTATTAAAAATATGTTTCTCAATCTTTATTTCCACAAATTTTATTAAAAATAATGAAACTGTCAATTTGTTCTATTTAACAATTAAATATGGCCATTACATAACTTTGGGCTACCAATCAAATATAATAAAAAACAGCCAATGTTTTGAAAATAAAAAAACTGTTTTAGTTTTGTAAAATAAAATCCCTAGGAAAAAAATTAAGAAATTTACTTAATTGACAATAAAAAACAAAAAATCTATATAATTTAAATTTCATGCAAAATACAGATAATGAATTTCAACATATTGTAAATCACAAATATTTCAACCTTCAGTTATATTCTCATTAAATATTTTGAAATCATATAAAATGCATGTAAATCTCAAATTTTAGAATAATCATTTTTTTCGTTTTATGAAAGAAAATATGTTACTCTATTTAATTATGGCATAAATTACTCACACTATAATTTGTAAGATGAAGTTTCTTCAACATCCTCATGTAGATCTTTTAATTCTGGAGCTTTGCATTCCTGAAGAAATCCCTTCATAAATATGCATATGTGTGTACTAATTTATGAAAAAAACTCTGCCGTCTTCTGCAGTTTCTTTAATATTTTAAAATGTAATGGAAGCAATTTATTTCTTATAATGAATTGCATCTTTATATTTTGTATAATAATAAGATGAGTTATAATTGCGTAGGCAAAAAATATTATTTACTTTTACGCTATTAAACAAAACATTTATAGTATAATTTATGTAAGAAACGTGCACGAAATTGCAAATTTCAAACTTTTTGTTAATCTATATTTCTTATTATACTTTCAGTTAGTATGAAATTATAGATTTTTATGAACATAAATGCATGCAGCTTCACAAAATTAATAATTTTTGTGAGGATTTGTAAACTGATGTGTTTAACAAAAATATTATTCTGTCAATGATTACTGAATGCGATTCAAGTACATTAAAATATTACAAGTATTATGTGTTAGATAATTTTACGATTGTAATTTTGGTGCACTAAATCAATATTTTTCCGGATATTTAATTCTATTTAATAATCCTGTGCAAAAGAAAAATGGTTATTCACTGAAAAACAAACTAAATCAACCTCTCAATATACAAATCTTCACTAGAAAATTGTTATTAATCAGTATAGTTAATAATTGTTGTTAAGTTCAGGAAACATTTGATATTTAAATCAAATATTCTGTTAAAATAGTTATCAACATCTCTTGTAATATAACGTGAAATTGAAAAATGACATATTAATAAAAAAATTGGAACTTTCATATATATTGTAAAAATCATTTTTATATTAACCTCATATGATAAAAATATGGTTATAAAAATTATCTTGAATTGATTTAAAATAACAGTTTTCAAACAATGAAATACAATGACTTTTGGAAAATATAATATGTCCTAATTTTTGTCATAAAATTAATATAACTTATTAAAATTTAAATAATTCTGAAAAATGATTTCATCATAGCAACAATTTTTAAATAAGAAAAATAATTTAAGTTGGAAATACCTTTAAGTTAAAATTGGAGAAACAAATGAATTGACTTTAGACTGCAAATGAAATAAACATTTTATAATTAATTAAAAGAAGAAAGGGAGTGCATTTTGTACAAAGTTTACTCATTTAATTAAAATTAAATCCAAATGCTAGACATTCTTGAATATTTATTTGATTTTAATATAACTGAACAATCACAGACTATATGATAGTAAGAACGAAAACATCGCCACTTCCATACATTATAAAGTATAACTTAAAGAATAAATACTTATAGCATGTCCTTAAATGTATTAATTATAACAAGTTTGCATGATCATTTATTATTAAAAATTAGTAAAAATTTAATTGATTATAATTTTTCAAATGATTAAAAAATTTTGGGAGAAGAATGGAAAATAAGTATTATAGAGTTAAGAACGATGAAGAAGTTAATTATATTAAAAGAGTTAAAATTTTGTGAAATGCCGTAGCTTTAAATTTAAACAAACGAGGAAATACTTTAAATAATTTAATATTTAAAATAATTTATTATGTAAAACATTAAAATATATTAATAGTTTTACATTGTGAAGAAAAATACATATTAGAGGTAAAATTCTAATGTTTGAAAATATAATGGTTACATACATTCATTAACATCTGAAATATAAATCTTAAAAGGTAAAAACAAAAATAAACATATTAATTCCAATTTACTGAATATTAAGTATATTGTAAACATGTGCCCAATAGATATATTAGCCTGTTGATTTATGTAGTTTGCTAAATCGTCTCATAAAATTGTCATATATATATATATATATATATATATATATATAAATAATATTTTGAGATTTATATATATTTTGAAATGGAAAACTGCCCTGAAAATTATATAAAAGAACATTTGAATACTTATTTTTAATAAATACAGACATTTGTTTACATGATAAATTTGTTCAAGTGAATTCCAATGACCGGGAATAGTCTGGTTCAAGAGTTATAGTCCTCCAGGGAAGTTTGCTTCGTTAGACATACATTTTTTCACGTCTAAAATACGAAGGAAATACGAATGTAAGGAATACAATAACTTTAGCCTCGGTGAATATTTTTTGCTTAAATATGTTGTTTGTATACTTGTGAATTAAGAAAAAAAACCAATATCAGGAAAAATCTGGTTCTCTAGATCATAATTTTTTTTATTTAAAAAAAAATAAATAAAAACTTTTATTTTAAGATCTGTGAGTTATTTCTTTGCAGTAACATTTAAAATATAAATAGTCATTACACTTAATAAGACAATAAAAATACAATCATGTTATAAGACATTATCTGTCTTATAAGACATTTTGAGTAAATTTGAAAAAAAAAATTAGAATCTTTCTCAGGTAGTTATTGGAAATTTCTATTTCTTTAAATGGGAAGAAATATGGTTAAACTTTTACAGGAAGCTAAGTATCCTGCTTTCTACAATGCTATTTCCAAAAACGCTCCACAGAAGTTTAACATTGACAGACAAAAGAGTAACAGTTGGTGATGGACATATTTTACTGTTCCGTCACCAACTCAGAAAAAATTTGTTGACGATGGAACCGCATTGCATTTAAATGTGAATGTTTCCTCTGAATTATTGCGATTTCCAGGAGAAGGAATAATTTGCAATTCAATGGGGTGACGGTGAGGAGCACAGATAGAGATGTTTTAAAAATTTATGTTTTCAATCTTTTTCTCTATTTTTATTTCGTCTGCACTTTCTTCTCATCGATTCCAGTCTGAGAATGTAAACCCATTGATGGAATCGAAAATAGTGAATTTTATATTCCTAAAGAATTTTACGAAATTGTTGCATCCGGTTTTTCTTTTAGATTTCCAAAGTAATGGTTCCGTGTGCAGGCAATCTTAAAAATTTGATAGGAAATATTTATCAAACTGACTGCAAACTACAGTACCGCACCCCCTTTTAAAATTTATGGAATAGTTTTATCTACCAAATTTACTGATTTTAAATTAATTATGATGCAATCAATTATTTATTCAAACTTCTGTATTTATGTACTAATGTGTATTTATGTACTAAATTTTAAAAAAATGTAAAATGAAAGTAAAATTTATTTGTCAGATATTATTGATTGGAAATTATATACTGATTGGGCTGGTAGGATATAACATACTGATTGGAAATAATATACAATATGTAATATGTATACGCGTATTGTATTTCCTATCATTCATTATGCATACATTTGGAATTTCTTCTAAAGCTTACTCTAATATTTAGTCCTGATTTTGAAAATATAGATGGATGTTTCATTAATGTAATAAAAATCAATGGTAATACATATAGGTTTATCTTATAAATTCTTTGTATTATTTTTTACCCGGGAAAACATTTTGGAAATTGAAAACATTTCTTCACAATTTCTTGAATCTATTTTGGAATGAAAAATAACCAAAATAGATTATCATTTGAAAAATGAATTTTAAGACTTTCACTAAGGAATTTATGGGCTGTTTAATTTTTTATTTTGGTTCGCTATAGCTTGGTGATGAAAGGTATTCATTTCATGAACTAGAAGTCATTGCTTGCGATCCATGATACAACTAAAAATTGTCATGATGAGGGAGCTCATAAGCACGTTTAAAGTTTTGATGAAACTAATGAAGATATACAATTTGATACATGTTCATAACAATGAATAGAACTGCTATTTAACTGCATGTTTTGAATTGAAATAGACAATTAATGAATAAAAATTTTAGGATAATATGAAACAAAATAAATTATAATACTTTTACAATAACTTTAATGTTATGAATTTGTTTTAAATTATTTTACTTTTATGTGTTTCGGGAAATTTTTAGTAGTCTTTAAAGCTTAATATTTAACTTGTTAGTCGTGTGTAAACCTTCAAATAATGGCATTTTTAAAAATAGATTTAAAAAGTTTTATGAACATATAAGAAATATTTATGTGCAAAATTATATATTTTCGATGAAACTACTTTCATATTTCGGAAATTTCACTTTCAGTAGCAAGTAAATTAAACTGATTAATGCACTGCTGAATATAGACTGGTGTGTAAAACTTTAGCAACAAGTGGCTTTTCTGCCATGAATCTGCGAGAAATCACCTGAGGGACGTAGAATTCAGACACGAGGCGCATCATTATGGATTTAAAGGATGACGAAAGCATTGTTGCACAAAAATGAATATAATACACACATTATGGAATCAAACAAAAATAGGCATTATTGAACTCACAGTATCCCTCAACAAAACCATCTGTCCAAGAGGAACAGTACCAAACAGATGCCCCTTAGTATAGGATATGCCTTCCCGTTACTGCAATGGTTGCTTCGAACCTTCTCATACTCAATACCAGATTGTCCAGCAGTTCTTGTTGTAAAAGTCACCATGTGCGTCTTCCCCATGTGCATCTGTTCCGATGTGCCATTGAAGCAGGTTTAATTTTTATGAATGACAATGCACGGCCACATAGGACTCACGCTGTTCAGCAGCTGCTGGAAAGTGAAAAAATCACCCGAATGGATTGGCCAGCGTACTATCCAGATTTAAATCCCATAGAATTATCTGGGGTGCTTTGGGGAGACGCATTGCGGTACGATTGCATTCACCGGGGAACACGCAGCAACTGAAACAGATGCTGATTGAGGAATGGGCACTTTTACCATAAGAACTCCTGGGCAATCTGGTATTGAGTATGAGAAGGTTCGAAGCAACCATTGCAGTAACGGGAAGGCATATCTTATACTAAGGAACATATGTTTGGTACTGCACCTTTTGAACAGATGGTCTGGTGCAGGGATACTGTGAGTTCAATAAAGCCTATTTTTGTTTGATTCTATTCTGTATGCATTATATTAATTTTTGTGCAACTATGATTTCGAAATCCTGTAAGTACAAAATGATGTGTCTCAGGTCTGAATTTAATGCCCCTCAGATGATTTCTCGTGGAGTTATGGCAGAAAAACCACCTGTTGCTTAAGTTTTTTCACACCAGTGTATTTAATGTAAATTGATTAAAAAAACTTTTTACGAAAAGTATAACAATATCAACAGGTGTGCAGTTTATTATATTTTAAAATAAATAAATAAATAAAGTCTCATTAACTGATTGGCATTAGTTTTTGCTAACACCAAGTAATTAAACTAAATCTTTTATAGGACTGCATGCAAAAGGTAAATTTTGCTTCTGCATACAATTTAAATGCAAAATTGTTTCTATTTATGTTTTATAAATTTTTGGATATTTCTCTCCGGTTCTGGCTTCAAAGTGTCTGACACATATTAATCGCCATATTATGAGACAACTTCTGACACCGCAGGGTTGTCATGCTAACGATGTAAGGATAATGTATGATAAGTTAATGTCCACCCCATGTATTAAATTCTAAGACAAAATTTTATAGCTAACAAGGCAAAATCACGAGTCACGAAGAATATTCTGCAGCACTCATCTCGAGTGACATGCATACAGAAGTCCAATATACGTCTCCGCTTGTTTAAGAATGCCTGGTATCGAGTTCTTCACATTCAGTTCTGAATATAGATTTTATATCCTAGGTTATTCTTACTCCTGTGAATATAAACTGTATATATGTCCCGAATTACGTGATTGTGTTTGACATTACATTTTATTATTTTCTTAATTCGTTTTACGTTTTACTATTTCTCTTAAAGTTTTTTTACACATTAAGAAATAGTTTAAATCAAAAACATTATTATTTAAATGCTTGTATTTCGAGAAACTAATAACTAATAATAATCTGTACATACATCATGCGTATGAATATTATCATGCAAAACAAATGTATTAAATTAGCATGTATGCAAATCTTGAAGAGAATTTTTTACTTTCCAACTTCCCCGGGATTAATATGAATTCCTCTTTTGGAAAGATTGATTTTATACTGGTGATATCTTACAAATTCACTGTTAACTAGGAAATTTGGAGAATTATTTTGTGTTCTATTTAAAAAATGAGTATAATATCAGTAATAAAGTAACTTACGATACACGCATACTATGTATAATTAAGCCTTTTTCTGAATTGTAATTCTAATTAATATACCGAAAATCATAATGCCAAGTAGTAATGAATAATTACGAAATTTTACATCCCTTTGTATGATCCAGCCAAATAAACTTATTTGCAATGAAACATTGCTTAGTTATTAATCTTAACAGGAGATATATAGACTTCAAGTTTTAAGAAATGACTCAGGAATTATAGTACTATACAAAAAAAATAGTAATCGGTAAGCCATTGCGTGGTATATTTTTTAAAGTATCCATGATGAATCCAGGGCTTCTAGAAAAGTCTTAACAAAAGAAGCAACTGAATTGGTGGCAAACAACATTGTATGAACAAGACAAAATCAGTAAATCACGAAAATTTAGAATTGACTTTTAAAATTGTGTCAAATGATTTTAGAAATTTAAAAGACAATTTACCATGGCAGTAGCATAAATAATTATCAGAGTTTCCAGTTAACAGTAAGATGAAACTAAATTCAGCCATAATTGCCTCAATAATATAAATTATAATATGTTGAGGCATACCAGGGCTTAGTGGTTGAACAACACTTTCCAGATAGAACGATCATGGGTTATAATTCAGCCATTATTGAATAACGAAAAATGGGCCTTCCACTTCTGTATCCAAGTCTGTTGACATGGTGCCGAAGAGTTTTCTATATTTCTTCCTTATGGCATGTAAATAGGCTCTATTATCTGTGATAACTCCTAACAAGGAACAATTTATGCTGTCGATGTTAACATACCTTACAATAAACTTTTTAATTACATCTTAAAATCCTTAATTAGTTAGATAGTCTTATCTTTAGGCAGTTAGGCAGTCCAATGCACCTTCCCTGACAATCTAAATGGTATTTGGTAAGTACATACCACACACAAGTGTATCCTTTGATTATATTTGAAAAGAAAAAGCAGTATCCAAATAATTTTCTAAAGTCAACGAGACTAAGATTCATATAAAATTTATCATTAGTTCGTGCCATATAGAATTATATGTAATCTGATAAAATTATATTTCTATGTTATTAAACTTCTGTCTGGTGTATCTAGGATTACATTGTTTACAACATTGTTAACTCATTGTTTACAAAATCAATCAAAGTGATATTTGGTAAGCTTTCTTGTTATTAATTTAAAATGTTAACTCTATATTCTTGAAAAAAGTTCTGATTTTAAGTTAATTCTGATTATTTTTGGAACTTTAGTAGACTCATCGTATTTGTCTTCGAGTAATCAATTACATTTATTTGAGTAAACTATAATAGTTATTAAATTATCAGTTTTAAAAGGTAATTATAATAAATACTTTGTTAGTTTTCTTAACAAAACTACAATATTTATTATTAAAAAAATCAATCATTTCTTTTACTTACTACGAAAACAAGAAACTATTTTGCATAAATTTAACTGATATTTAAAAAGTAAAATCTGAAAACATAGCAAGATATTAATGATATTAAAGTAATCAAATGGAAGGAACTTTTTAGTTCTTATTTCCAGAATTGATTGATTAGGATTTCCTTTGTTATTGTAAAATCTTAGTCTCTCAGAAATTAAACTGAGAACAAAGCTTTAAGGAAAAATTTATTTACTCAATGAACTAAACTTCATCAGCAAAATGTGGTTTTATAAAGAATTTTTTTCCACTCTGATTGAACGAAAAGCTTTAAAGCAATTGTTTCTGAAATCAAATTCATGAAAAATATATTTTTTTTGTCCTGTTTACCAATGTTTCCTCACCTCTTTAGGGAACAATTTTTTTTGTATCATATGAGTTGTTTTAATTATACTAAATCTCTGTTGTTAATGAAAATTGCATTCTTAACTAACTTTTGTTTTTGTTACATATTTATGTTCCGATAATTATAGCTTTTATCCGATTTAACTGAAGAATTTTTAATTCAATATTTTTTGTTGTTTTACAAATGGAAAATTCTCAGAAATTTTTTATTTCCCATTTACATTAAAATTAATATTTTTTAGATTTTGAATTTGTGTCTAGTTGCTAATAATGCATCGCATTTCTTAATGGAAATTTATATATTTTGATTCCATTAACATATTTAGTACTATTTATGTTAACATTGTATAATAAGTACATACTTTATATTTATAAAATTCACATTCTCATAAAGAATATAATAGAAAAGAAATGCCTTTTTCCATTAAAACTTTTGTTAAATATTTATTTTGTGTATAGAATACTTATTAACACATTAAATTTAAAATAAAAAAAAGTTCAATGTTTAAAGTTAAAGCAGTTTTTGTTAAACTTTTTTTTCGGTTTTTCATAACTTGAAGGAAATACAGATGTGTTAATTTTGTTACATACATATATGTAGGTAAGTAATGTATCCTCCATATAAATTTCATATTTTATTTAAATAATATGAAAATAAGGCATTAAATAGATATTGCATTATTTAAACTTAAACATTTTTAATGTAAATTTAATTCTTAATTTATAAAAACCACAGTCATTGATTAAACTACATTTCAAGTCTATACAAAATTCTTACACAATATATTTTAGATAAATTGAAAGTATTTAATATTTCATAATTTTACGCATAACTTTATGTTTTTCTTAATAATTTGTAATATTCAAGTAAATCTTTGAAAATCTAAGATATTTGCAAGCATAAACTATTATGCATACAAATAATTCAATTAAAAATGTCAATTAAATCTGTATGAGTGTAGCAGAATTTTAATAATTCATTTTCATTTAGAATTTGATTTGCCTCTGCATCCTTATTGAAATTGAATTACAATAAAGAGATTTATATTTATCTATTTAATGAAAACTCTTTAAATTTTCAAAATCAGATATCGATTTATATCTGATTTTTTCAATTTATATCTAAATAAATAATTCTATAGTTAGGTATCAGTACAAATTTAAATAAATTTTTCCAATATGTTTTATAAAATATTTTTGACATATAAGTATTAAAGAGTATATAAAATAAATAAATTTGTTACATAAAGTATCTAAAAAACTTATCACTTGACTTAAAACATGATTTTTATTATAATTAAACATTGAAATTTATATACCACTAATTGGAAATAAAGTCTCATATAAAAATTGTTCACATCGAAATTCATTTATTTTATTTCCTTACTTTTACATTTCTTAAGAAAAATTTTGGACCAATTTAAGTAAATATTGTATCTGAACTATAAATTTCAACCTAATTATAGATTTGTTCCACATTGGTAAAGAACTTGTATTTAACTTCGTAATAATTGATAATTTTGTTACAATTTTTAGTTATTTGTCATATCTACAATTTATATATTTACAAGCTCCAATACTTTATAGAATTTTTTAATATTTTTGATAATTTCAAGAGTATGAGATCTTTTATTACATTGTAAATTATTTTAAACAATATTTTTGATTTTTTTTTATTTATTTTTTTTTTTTTACATTTTTAATTTTTTTGTATCAAAGGATTTATAAAAATCAGAAAAGTATTATTAATTTCTTAATTTAATTGGAAGTGAGTTACATTTTCTTCTAGTCTTTTCTTATAATTTTAGAAATTTAATTTAAGTTTTATTTCCTTTTTTACTTTTCTGATTATAAATTATAGAAAACCTATTTAGAATTTATTTTTTGCTTATGTATTAATTATGTTTTTTCAGCTATAAAATTTCATTTTTATAGAAAAAAAATGCAGGAAAAAGTAACTACACACATTTGTAGAATCCAACATATTTATGAAAAATAAAATATAAATTTTTTAATTCTCAATTTATTTTGTTTTAATACTAATGTATTTTTATTTTCTTTTTTTATGTCAATTTTACTTTATATTTTTAATTTTCATTCTTGCGTATGGAGTAATTGTTTTTAAAAAAGCAGTTTGCTTATCACATTATGATTTTACATGTGTAGAACATTCATCGTACGAGAGTAAATTTTGAAATGAATAAGTACAAAAAAAATTAATTACTACTGAAGGCAGAAGAACATTTTTTATATTAAAATAATTAACTTTTCTTAAAGTCCATTTGGTTTTTTAATTGCTTTTAGCTATGTATAAAAATATTTCCGTATTAATTATACTTTTTAAATTTATTTAGGGCACTTTTACTAAAGTAAATGTATTCTCTGTAAGTGCATGGACCAAATTTCAATTTAATTATTGAAAAGCAATTCATATAAAATTTAATAATAATTCAAAAAAATTTCATAAAAAAATTGTTATGCTTGTGGATATGGGAGAAACAATTATAATTACATGCAAAAATATAAATCATATGTATAGAGACTTTGTAATCCATAATACAAAAAAAAGTAGACTTTTTCTTCAGTTTAGAGTTTTTAATTCATTTATAAATGTTTTCCTAATGTTCTAATATACAAGCGGAAAAACGTAATATGCACTAGATTATTTATACAAAGAAAGAAATACATACCATTTTATTTAATCCACTTTTATTATTTTCCTGTAGTTTCTTTAAGGAAAACTGTAGTTATTATTTTTGCTTGTCATATAACCAAGACAAATCCAACAGATAATGCGAGAAATAGATAAGAATCTAATTAAAGAAAAATTTGAAATTTATAGAACACATCAATTAGAATACTTAAGCACCTCTTTATGTTGGCTTTTGTTAAGCTAATTTTGTAATGCTAATGAGCATTATGTAATTTAAATTAAAAATTATTTGCGAAAAAGTTTAATTGATTACAGAAACAATTTCAATCTCTACTTTAAGATAAGCATTCTGTTTTATTGCATTCTCCCTTATCAGCTATCAGTCTAGGTACTAGATTCATTGAAATAAGTAATAGGTCATTACGTTCATCAGAAAAAGTAACAAATGTCTTTACAGATATAAGTTCTTTCCAAACAACAAATAAATCTATTGGTATTCAATACATCATTAGAACAAGTTTATCAATAGAACAAGTTAGTTATGAAAAAAAGTAATTATTATTAACTTTAAATTATTTTTCTTCAGGAATATATGTCGAGAGAACACAAGAAATTGTTATAAATATCTAAGGTGGTAATTTTAAATATAATATAACCATGTAATTATATAAAAATTGTAATGTAAGTAGAAATAGCGAGATATTTACATTCTCAAAATTAAACCATTCGAAAATCTCTTACAGCGCTGTCAATATTATACTTATTTTTTTCTAAATTAAATAACCTAATATTACTTTTAACTAAATAAACTTTATAAAATTTTAAAAAGCATAATTGAAGGCGTACAGAAGCTGACTACAAAAAGCAAGTATATGATGATGGTTAGAGAAGAGTTTAAATGATTTACATATCACAGAAATTTACTCGTAAATCTATACTATATAAAACATATACAATATATTTCTGATTCAATCATTTTTAAAATCAAAATTGAATTATATTATTATTCTTAAAAACGAAATACATGTTTGAAACTTACTAAAAATGAGATTGCAATATCTTAAATTGGTACACCAAAAATAAGAAAAAAAACCACATAATTTTGAAAAACTATTTAAAAAAAACCATATAGTTCTCGTAAATACCATTTTTAAATTTTTCTTAGAAAAATACACTTTTTCCAAAATTACATATTTTTAGCTAAAATGGATCCCATTGGAAATCTCAAAGCATTGGATCTATGATGTAGCGCAGAGTCACCACATGACTCGACATTCAACAAGCCTGAGGAAACTATTTACATGTAATCAATACCCCTTTCAGTATCCTCTAGCTTAACACTACCTTAGGAATGAACATTTTGCTTTTCACCTGTAATTCCTTTCTTCCTTTGAAACATATGTTTCTTGGAATTTATATGGTATCAATGTAATTCTGGCACATGTGACCATATTGCTTAAAACAATCTTCTATAAGCTCTTCAATTTCCTGTACCAAAATGTTTTTCTGCATTTGTTTGCTCATTTATTTCTAGACAATGGCTTATTAACATAAACTAATAAAGTATGAAATCGAAATACGGCATTTAAAAACTCTAAAAGATGAAATTGAACCTTTTGAGAAGATAAGATCAACTCAGTGAGGATGAACCTGAGGAAAGAATATGAAGCTGTCATGAGAATGATAATGATTTTGATTTAAGTTTTGAAAACAGCTTTTTATTTGAAAAAAAAAAAAAAGAAAAAGCATATTTCTAAGCAAAAATCAAAATATCCTTTTTAAAAAAAAGAACCAAATAAAAAAAATGAAAACATTTCAAAACTTGGTCACTAAAATAAGAGAAAAATGCAAATATACTATCAAAACTCACATGAAATTTCTCTTTTCGAGAAGGAAATGTAAAATACAAACCTCACATTGAATAGCTGAAAAGAATGAGAATTCAATTGTCTCGCATGGAGTATTTAAGCATACTTTCATTTTGTTCATCAAGTTAATGGTAATTGTATTAACGAAATGGGAATCTGTTATTTGTCATAAATTATAAGAATAATTCTCTTTTAATAAAAAATTAATTAAAGATGTTAACTGTGTAACTGAATTCATCATTAGAGCATTGGTTCTTATAACTATACTTTATGCACAAAAATAAGTATAATTTATTATACATAATGGCTAATTACGCTGAAACCTACAGAATGAAATGGTTCTCAGAACAATGAAAGCATCCAAGCAAGAATTGAAATTTGAAACTTCGAATTATAAAACTAAAGGCCAGAGTGCCAGCTATTCATTTACCATTCCGGTGACCATCATCATAAAAGCTGTTATTTCATGAATTTTAAATGAGATTGTTATTTGATGATGTTATTAATATATCGATGACATACATTACACTAAACATTTTGAGCAATGATCATATAAAATTCACTTATTTTTCTGTATTATTTAAATAATTATTATTAAATACAGAGCATTTT
>JAPDSC010011480.1:0-14510 GCA_026290005.1 Latrodectus geometricus | reverse complement strand
ACATTATATATTTTATTACTTGTTTACATAAAAGATAAAAAATTTTGTATAAATTATCTATCACAATTTCTTTTCATTTTTAGCTTCAAATGTGTTAAACATTTATTTTATAATATCCAAAAATGTAAAGAAATTATTTAAATAAATAATTTAATATGTAGCTCAAGCCATAAAAATTAATGTGGAAATTTCAATTAGAAAATAATTCATTTTAAAGTTGCCTTTTTTTATTCTTTCTTTTTGGGAAATTAACATATTTTACTGTTTTTTTTTATTTTATTTTATTTTTCTTCGTTAAAACATATGCTGATTCATCATTGTTAAGTTTGAAGCAATTCTCTTTGTCTAACTTCTGGATTAACGGTTCAAAGAACTTTTTTCATTAAAATCAAATGTTATCTTGAAACTGGAACAATGAAACTCAACTGTTTTGAATAGTTTTAAGGAATTTTTTTTACCAGGGTTTAAACCAGCAAAAACACAAATGTTCAACAAAACTCGTTAACGTTATCTCACAACTTTAAAAAACCAAAAAAATATGAAAGGACATGTATTGTATAGTTGGTTTTTTTCACAACTATAATGTAATTAGGGATTTTATTTGGTTTTCTCGTTTTTATATAAAGCATTTTATATCCAGAGAAGTGTTGATATTTGTTAAGCTAAATGAATTCTCTTTTTGCCATTAAATTAATTACGTACCTGAAAGATAGTTGTATCAGTTTTATATGACAGTAGATTATAGATGCGGCTTTCTACTAAATTTTGACTTCCTAATCATTCAAAATTCTGTACATATAACGTCAGCATAAGTCATCTTTATAAGCTTTTTTACATATATTAACTTCATTTCAAGATGAAATTAGAAATATTAGAAAATGCAGGGTGATTTCTTAAATAAAAGCGAGCGCGCACAAACACAAATAATATAGAGTGATTCTAAATTGCTTTTAAAACTAAGAGGGGTGATAATATCCACTCAGGGGAGCAATAATTACGTAAAATTTTAGAGTCTACTCACTCTGAGATGCAGAACATAGGAATATAAGAATTTCAACTTTAACTAACGATTGTATCAAAAAAGTGAATGAATAATTCCAACTTGAGCAATCAAATTTATTGTTAAGTGAAGAATTTATAGCAATCTCTCAAAATTCTCACCACCCATGTTGTTGCACAATTGACACCGAATGAACAAATGATGCACCTCTCGAAGACTTCTGGAATCATGTCAATTTTGTCCGTGACAACAACGATTCTCGCCACGAGGTCTTAGCTAAATTCAAGGGTATCTCATGTATTAAATGTTTAATATGCTCTCAAATCCGGTAGATTGAGATCTGGTGTACAGCAAGAGTTCATGCGCATAATCCGCCTTTTTTTCGAGGTTCCTTGTTCTTGCTTGATGCGTTTGTATACGTTCCTTTTTTCTGCCTCTCAAATGGAAATGTGACAGTATGTTCTGTGGTAGTTGTTGGCGCAAGCGTAGAAAACGAAGCTCCCTCTATGTAAACGACACATTCCGCCTCTGACCACGGAGGAGAATGGAGCTTGACTGACTGTCAGCTTCTTACTACTTAACACTACTTGTTATTTACTACTTTACTTGTTATTGTTTTATATAATAAAATTAATAAAAATCTACACGAGGTCCGTCGCTTAATTTAAACAACTTACAACACCAAAAACTTTTGAATTTATGGACTAACATAAATTTTTGGATTCGTCTCGCTTGGAGACAACCGCACTATGGATATACTGTTACGACAAAAAACTTCGCTCAAAGCAAGAATCACTCGAATAGAAAATGAAGTTAAAACAGACAACCTGTCTAAAACTGAAGTGGAAGTGAAACTAAAAACAGTGGACTCGCTACAAAATAAATTGGAAACAGTACGAGATAAATTTTTGGAACTTGAAGAAGAAACTTCGAAAGAATTTGAAGTTGAACTAATGGATATTGAGGGACAACTAGAAAAGATTGAGGTAAGCCTCAGAAAATTACTTATTTTAGAAAATGAAAGTACTATAAATTCTTATGAAAATAATTTAAATACTGCTTCTAATGAACTTGTTATAATGAAACCTCAAATACCACCTTTAGTTCTTCCCGTTTTTTACGGACGTTGTGAAGAATTCTCTACCTTTAAAAATCAATTTGATGATTTAATAACAAATAATGAATCTTTAACAAATTCTCAAAAATTATACTATTTAAGATCAGCGTTAAAAGGAGATGCTAAACAATTAGAAAGTATATCTGAAACCTTTGAATCTCTAATGGCAGCTTTAACAGAACGATATGAAAATAAACGTTTGGTTGTGGATTTTCATGTTCGTTCAATCATGAACATAGATAAAATTCATTATGAATCTGCTAAAGAATTAAGAGCTTTAACCGATAACATAAATAAAAATTTAAGGTCCTTAAAAACATTAGGATTTGAACTAGATGCGCTTTCAGAGATAATGCTGACTAATATTGTTCTAGATAGTCTTGATAAAGAATCTAGACGAAATTTCGAACTTTCTTTATTAACTACGGAAGTTCCCAAATTTAACGAACTGCTTATTTATTTAGAAAAAAGAAGTATAATGTTAGAAAACATTTCTCGGAGCAGTAAGAATAAATTTAATATTAAAAGTTGCACTAATCCGAACAGAAATAAAACTTTAGTTTCAAAAAATGAAGAAAATAAAATAAAATGTTCTGTATGTAATTCGGAATTCTTTCATCCAATATTTAAGTGTCAAAAATTTCTTAAAATGACAATAGATGAAAGAAAGCAATTTGTTAAAGATAATAATATTTGCACCCGATGTTTAAAATATCATAAAAAAGGACAATGTAATTCTAACTATACATGTCCATGTGGAAAAATACACACTCGTTTATTATGCAATGAACAGAAATCAGTTGACCTTGACCCAAATAAGAATACCATTTCGTTCACTGGAAGGAAAAATGAGAATTCGGAATTTGCAGAAAGCAACAAGTCGATGGTTTCTCATCTCCCACTTGAGAATGTAAACAATAATAAATCTGTCGTCTTAGCATCTGCTGTTATTCACTTTAGAAGGGCAGATGGCGGGTTCATAAAAACGAGGTGTTTACTAGATAGTTGTAGCAGATATGCGCTATGACTCACGAATTGGCCGACGCCTTAGGAATAAAAAAGGAAAAAATAAATACTTCAGTAAATATGTTGAATGGTTCTGTTCAAAATATAAAAAACAAATTGAAGACTACTATTTCTAACAATTCGAATTCCTTTGAAGAGGAAGCGGAATTTCTTATCGTAAAAAATATAACTGGATTAACACCTTGTACAAATTTAGATATTTCGAGTATTGAACTCCCAGAATTTATACAATTAGCAGATCCGACATTTTACCGTCCGGGTAAAATACATGCATTGATAAATGCAGCTTTATTTTTTAAAATGATATTACCTGAGAATTATCACATTAATGAAAATTTAATTTTACAAAACTCAAAATTCGGATGGATAGTAACCGGTAAATTAAACGAAATTCAACCATGCAACAAAAATATTTGTAATTTAGTAAATGAGTTTCAATCAATAGAAGATAATATTAAACAATTTTTTGATCTTGAATCTTTGGGAATAAAAGATGACCCCATTACACAAGACAAAGATAATGCAATGGAGATTTACAAAAAAACAGTTTGTTTTGAAGATGGTCGTTATGTAGTTAAATTTCCATGGAGGAAGGATTGGAAAGAATTACACAACAATTATCCTGTAGCTAAACGACGTCTTTTTAATTTAATAAAGAAGCTTAAAAGTAAACCAGAGCTGTATTTACAATATAAAGAGATTATTGAGGAATATTTACGATTAGGTATCATCGAAAGAGTTGAGGAAGAAAGTGAGCCTCTCGATCGACCAACTTACTACTTACCTCACACAGCTATAATAAAAGAAGAAAGTTTGACCACTAAAACTAGAATAGTGTTTGATGCAAGTTCACATCTAAACAATAGGCTTTCTCTAAATGATTGTTTATACACAGGACTTAACTTAAATCCAAATTTACTTGAATTGTTAGTTAAGTTCAGACTATCTAAATTAGCGTCGTAGCTGACATAGAAAAGGCATTTCTTCAAATAGCTATTGCAGAAGATCAAAAGGATGCAGTTCACTTCTTGTGGTTTGAAAAACAACTGACTGATTGCCAACCAAATATCCAAGTTTATCGTTTCAAGCGTGTAATTTTTGGACTGAACGCAAGTCCATTTTTACTTTCTGCTACAATAAAACACCATATTTCACAGTTTACTGAAAGATATCCTGAGACTGTTCAACTACTTGACAAATGCTTCTACGTAGACGATTTAATTGCTGGTGGAGATAACATTTAAGAAACTTTAAATTTCTCTCGTCAAGCAAAAGAAATCATGGGCGTTGCTAAAATGTCACTCAGAAAATGGTTATCCAACAGCAAAGAACTATATGAACATTGGAAAGGAGAAGATTTTGATCTACATCCATCAATTTCAAATGATTATGTGACAACTGACTCTACCAGAGTGCTCGGAATAGACTGGAATTTTGTATTAGACACATTTTCCATACAAAATTTTCCAAATATGAGTATCTCGGATAAACCAACCAAACGAATTATCCTGAAAACTGTTGGAAAAATCTTCGACCCTCTTGGACTTATTACTCCTTTCACCATTCGTGCAAAATGCTTGCTACAGACACTATGGCAACTGAAGCTACCATGGGAAAATGCCTTACCAGCCGAGGTTGAAAAACTATGGTTGCAGTGGTGCTCTGAGATTCCTCATCTGAAACAGATTCAAGTTCCAAGACTGGTCTGGGACACTACAGAAGACTGCGATGATGTCACCGAAATTCATGCCTTCTGCAATGCCAGCCAAAAGGCGTATGGAGCTGCAGTCTACCTGAGGATAAAGTCACAAGACAAGACATCCGTGAACCTGATAACATCGAAATGCAGAGTTGCTCCAATCGGAAAGGTAACACTTCCCAGATTAGAGCTCTTAGGAGCTTTATTAGCTGCTCGCCTAACGAGTAAAATTAAGACTTTAATTGACTCTAAACAAAAAAGTAAAATTTTTCTTTGGACCGATTCAAAAATTGTTTTGTACTGGATAAAGGGATCTGGCAAACGCTGGAAAACCTTTGTTCAAAATAGAGTAAATGAAATCTTAACTATTACAGATCCTTGCTCTTGGTATCACTGCCCGGGCAAGGAAAATCCTGCAGATTGTCTTTCACGAGGTTGTAACATTGAAATTTTATTAAATAATTCTTTATGGTGGAATGGTCCAGAATTTTTAAAATCAACTGATAATATAAAAATTGATGAAATACCTATTGTAAATGAAGAAGATTATGTTACTGAACTTAAGAATCGCAATAATGTTAACTTAAACTTAACTTCTAAAAATCACGAAACAATATTTTCTTATATGTTAACTGTTGTTAGTAATTATTATACTTTATTACGTATTCTTAGTTTTGTTCTTAGATTTATTGAGAATTGTAAATATCCAGGTAAAATTACAGGTTTCTTAAGATCTAAGGAAATCAAAACAGCAGAATTATATCTTATAAGAAATGTACAAAATTCAGAGTTTGCTTTAGAATTAGATTCCTTGAAAAAGACTGGTATGGTATCTCACAAAAGCAAATGTGTTTCCTTGCATCCCTTCATAGATGATCAGGGTTTACTTAGAGTTGGAGGTCGTTTACGACATTCTAATGTAGCTTACTCAAGTAAGTATCCCATATTGCTACCTTCTAAACATAAATTAACATCTTTAATTATTGAATATTATCATAAAAAATATTTACATGTTGGTGCTCAGGCTCTCTTGTATCACATACGTCAAAAATACTGGCCACTAAATGGCAGAAATATGTGTAGGATAATTGTACACAAATGTATTACATGTGTTAAATGCAATCCTAAACCAATTGAGCAATTGATGGGGGATTTGCCTGCTAAGAGAATTAACCCAAACTATCCCTTTAATGCAGTTGGAATCGATGTGTGTGGACCCTTTTATATTAAAAATAAATGTCAAAGAAAAGGGCCATTACACAAAACTTACACAATTTCCATCTTTGTCTGCCTAGTTACTAAGGCATTACATTTGGAAATAGTCACAGATCTGACTTCCGAATCTATGATTTCTTGTTTAAAAAGATTTATTTCTCGTAGAGGAAAATGCTCATTAATAATTTCGGACAATGCTTCTAATTTCATTGGAGCAAATAAAGAAATCAAAAAATGGTATAGGCTATTTGAGGCACACGAAAGCGTTAACAAATATTTATGTGAAGAAGGAATTGAATGGAAACACATTCCACCGAAAGCTCCTAATTTTGGAGGTCTATGGGAAGGAGCTGTAAAAAGTTTTAAATATCATTTTAAGAGGGTAGCAAGTAAAGCTAACCATACCTATGAAGAATTACTTACAATTATGGTACAGGTAGAAGGAATGCTGAACTCACGTCCTCTGACTCCCCTTTCTTCAGATATCGATGAACTAGGTGTACTGACACCAGCTCATTTTCTTATTGGTCGACCTATTACAGCACTAGTTGAGCCAATTTATTTAAATACAAATGAAACCCATCTAAATAGATGGGAAAGAACTGTAAAGGCAAAGCAATCAATTTGGAAACACTGGAGTCTTAGTTATTTAAATAATTTGCAACAACGAAATAAATGGATTTTTGAAAAGGAAAATATTAAATTAGGAGATATGGTTCTAGTTAAAGAAGAGAATATGCCAACAAATAAATGGTATATGGGTAGAATAGTTAAAATATACCCTGGAAAGGATGGGAAGGTAAGAGTAGTTGATGTGAAAATGCAATCTGGTATTTTTAAAAGAAGTGTTTCCAAACTGTGCCCGTTACCTATTGATGCATAAAATTGTGAAAATTTCTGTAATTTTTTTCAACTATTTTATAAAATTGTTTATTAAAAATGATAGCTTTACATATTTGTATGTTAACAATATTCTCAAGAAAATGTTTTTTGTTTGTTCTTTTATTTATTACACCTTGTATTATATACACCTTGTATTGAACTGCTTGCAAGGCAAGGTGGGGCGGGATGTTGGCGCAAGCGTAGAAAACGAAGCGCCCTCTATGTAAACGACACATTCCGCCTCTGACCACGGAGGAGAATGGAGCTTGACTGACTGTCAGCTTCTTACTACTTAACACTACTTGTTATTTACTACTTTACTTGTTATTGTTTTATATAAGAAAATTAATAAAAATCTACACGAGGTCCGTCGCTTAATTTAAACAACTTACAACACCAAAAACTTTTGAATTTATGGACTAACAGTAGTTATTGCTAGTCTGGAGGGAAACTTTTAATCCTCTCAATCTGTGAAAATAATTTTGAGTTTTCTTGTATATACAAGGCTATTAGTAAAGTTCTTCGGGAGCGTTTATCTCTCAAACCATTAGTCGAAGACATAATTTCTATGGCAAGAATGTTTCAAATGAAGGGAACTTTCATATTTATATATTTTTCGATTTAAAAATTCAATTATGTAAAAATTTTTATATGGTCTCGGGCACCTATGATTTTATATATAAAAATTTTGCCCTTTCTCAAAGAAATCTAATTAAAAAAGAAAAAATATCTGAGATATTTAGTTACAATGATTGCAATTGTTTCTGACTACTTTAAAAATTGCAAAATTAAGTAATGTTATTCTACAGTAAAATCCTTTTAAAAACACAATTTTTTGGAGAAAAATAATTTTTTACCATATATGATATATATCTATAGCTATGATGCCATATACGTTATATTGGAAACTGTAGCAACGAAACGACTGGTTATAAGATGGATTTTTTGTCACAATTATAATCAATTAACCTCTGATGTTTTCATACATGGTAAACACAACTACCGTACCTCCTCTTAAGGATTCCATATATTTTACATACTAGTATATCAAAATTGAGGTATTTTAGCTCGTAAGGCCTCCTGAATTGTGGTTTTCTCATTATATAGAAGAAGTAAAACATCCGATCATAATATAGACGTATAAAACTTTCCGAGTACATTTTGGGTAACGCATTGTTAGATATGCTGACAATATTGAATGGTTATTCAGACCACCGGACCTTAGCACTTTGATATTTCTTCTGTAATTATATTAAAGATGAAATTTATACTCCAGCTCTCAAAAGTGTATTAGACTTATGTCACCGTATTTCCCACAATTGCATTAACGTAACATTTTCCATGTTGGCTAACGTGCCTGAAAAGTTGTATTCACTGTTACAAATATGTTTCGTTCATATAGCTGGCTACGCAGATTTCTAAAACTAGAAAACTATCACCTTAGCATTATAACGTTCTTATTTGAACATACATCGTGCATATATGTGTTTTTCTTTCTTCTTTATCTCAATAAATTGTATTGGCATTTCTATGTAATTTTGTTTAAAAAATTTGCTTAATTTGAGGTTAATGTAATAAATTATATAAGTAAATAATATCTAACGCCAAAATTTTGTGTATTGTAATGCGCATTTTGTCTTTACAGTGCTAATTACTATAAAGCTTGTTTTCGTCTGTTTCGTAACTCGTATTTTCTTTTCAAACTAAAGTGAATTAATTTTGGAGATTTTCGAGTATTCACACACACACACACATTCCCAAATTTATCAAGTTCACGAAAATAAAACAAAATAAATATTGCCAAGATTTATATTTCATTATTTTTGCTTATATTGCAATTTTAGCTACAAATTGGTTTATGTTGATTGTAGATTGGAATTGTTGCAGCTTTCAGCGTTGTGTTTACGTCATTGTGCCTATGTAGTACACATTGGTAGTACATGTAGTACATATATGGGAAAAATTTGTTTTTCTCTAAAAAGCCAAGTTTTCAAAGGATTTTTTACTATAGAATTATAACACATAAAAATTAATTTTATAATTTCCTTTTATATGAGGGTCACTCTGAAATTTTTGAGATACAACTAGAGTTTTAAAGTTATATTTACAAAAATTTAGGTGTGTTCAAAGTAGTCTCCTCCAGCATCAATGCACTTTTGTATCCGAATTATCCACAGTTTAAATGCCTCAAGCCATTTCTTTCTTGGAATAGATGAAAAAAATGCATTTATAGACACATCAATCTCTTTTTCTGAATGAAAACGACGTCCACGTAAGTTCTTTTTTAGATTAAAGAATAACCAAGAGTCGCACATAGCTAAATCAGGTGAATACGGTGGATGTTCGATCACTTTAACTTGTTTTTGTTTAAAAAACTCAACTGTTAATCCGGCTGTATGTGAAGATGCATTGTCGTCGTGAAGCATTAGTCCCCTAACATCCAGTTCTTGCAGAATTTCTGGAAGAAACATTTAGCGGTATACCAGTTTGCTGTTACTGTCTTCTGTCCTTCCAACTTGATGGCTTTGACCAATCCCGTACTTCTGAAGAAAACGGCATACATCACTTTTTTCAGTGCGCGTTGTTTTTTCACCATTATCGGCGTGGGATCATCTTCAAAGACCCCTACTTTGCTTTCTTGACGTGATAGAAACGTCAAAAAACGGTATGTACGTTTCATCACCTGTTAAAATTTTAGAAATGATGTGGTGGCTACCATCATTTAGCAATTTAAGAGTTTCTTTACTGATTCTGACACGCTCCTCTTTTTGGTGCTCAGTTAGATTATGGGGAACCCAACGGCAAACTACTTTTTTCATATGTAATTCTTCATGAATGATTTTGTGTATGGCTGCGGATCCAATGTTAAGTTCCTTCTGTGTCATTTGATAAGTACAGCGATTATCATCCATTAACATTTTTCATGAGGCAAACACATTATCGGCGCAGCTTGTCCTTTTTGGACCTTGCGCCACAAAACCCAACCAACCAACCAGCAAACACATTATCCGGGAGTACTGCTGACGGCGGCCTTCGTGTGTGTTCTTCATCCTGAAGAAAATTGCGACCTCTTCTAAATTCTCTAAACCATCTGAATACAGTAGCACGAGATGGAGATTCATCACCAAATGCTAATTGCACCAAATGCTAATTGCAATCGAAATTATATATCTAACCGACAGAGAGATAATTCAGAAAATACTGATTAAAGAACGCTAAAGTGTTTTCGCTAAAAAAAAATGTCATATTTAGATGAAACATATTTAATTCGTTTACCTAAGTGCTTTTTTCATACTCAAAATTGATAAGTAAATATTTTAAACTAATATTTACTTATCAATTTTGTTACTATCTATGCATGTTGCTTACACGCATCGTTGATTCAAAAGTCAAAAATATACATAACTAAATATATTTTCAAATCGAACTGATGTTTGTTAATCAAAATAGTTCTTAACATCAGACTGTACTATATTTTTGAAATTAGATGTACATTTTTCTATAATAAACATGGTCTCAAAATTCATTTATATTTACACATGTCCTAATTATAAAACAAAAAAATCGCTTGTAATTATTTCTAGAAACTTAGTACATATAAGTTAAAATAAATTGCACATAACAGTATTAATAAAATTTTGAATTTTACTTAAAAATTCAAGAACTATAAACACATTACAATATTTATTTTAATCACATTAATATCTCACTAATTTTACTACTATTTTATTTTTACGATTTCATTCATTTTAAGTTTGTGAATACGTAATGAATTAGAATTATTAAATTTTTGCCCATGGTAATTTGTCGGATAGAAATAGATTATATATTAGTAAGAAAAGAATTGTTTGTTAGTATAAGAAAGCTTTTTAAACTATATTTCATACGTAATTTACGATGCATACATCATAATAGACTATAAAATTAAAAATGTAAAAAAAATATCTTTGAATTTTAATTCTAGATTAATTATATTTTATTATGATAATATATGCTGATATGAAATACGAAGAAAGAACGAATTTAATAAATATTAAATTGGATTTACTGAATTAATCTGAATAATTGCCTTAATAAATTGTAATTCTAATTTAATTATATTCAATAATTGCTTTGAATCTTCTAATGAAATATGTTTTAGATGTAAATTCATTTATTAATGAGAAAATATTATTATTCTCTTCTGCCTTAAGCAGATTTAATAATAAAATACATGAACATTATTTCATAACGTATCCATTTCGTTGTGAGGTTAGGTAAAACCTATTTTATATAAAATTATTATTTAAGCATTACAAATTTTTCAAGAAAGCGGTGTAAGTGCTGTCATCTATTGACAATTATGACAACTAAATGTTTTTGAATATCAACAAAACATCTGCGTTATATTCAACGTTATATACAAACAAGTACTAAATTCAAATCTTTTCTTGTAAAAAATCTACTGATGGTCAGACTGTTTTATAGATGTTAATAATACAACAAAAAATTAATTTTATGAAAATAATTGAGTTTTAATAATTTTTTTTGTATTATTGCTGTTAATTGAATTTTAAAAAAATTTATTTTCCTGAAATTAACTTAACCATTACATAATTGGAATTGTACTTAGTAAAGTATTCACCTATTTAAAATATATTGTTACGCAACTGATATGCAAGATTTCGTAATTTTATTATTTTCTAAATTAGAATTAAAAATAAAACTTAAAAAGTTTTATGTTTAATTAAATATAAAAATTTAATTATAAAGGTCTAAAATATATTTTAAAAAATGCTAAAAGTGAAAGTAAAGAGATTTCAAAATACAAAATAGTTGTTCATATGATAAAGCTTTTATTTTTTGAAAAAAATGAGCACATTATATAGTTAATATTTAAGCTTTTATTAATTTATTTTTAGAAATTATATATTATTGAAGGTTGGTTAAAAGTAAGCAAAAAAGTGTACTAAAGATAAATTGAAAATATGTCATTAATTATTATCCCCCCTCCCAATTATATACTTTGGGAAAGGACATTGTGCTTAGATAAAATAAAATAATATGAGTTCAATAAAATAAATTATTTTTTATTTCATTTAAAAAAATTACACATTAGTCGTAATTAAGCAAAAATGAAACATTATTAACGAGATAAAGATATATATCATAGTTTTATAAATCGTTGATACTGTTTTCAATTATCATGAAAAGCAAAATAAATAACTGAAAATATTTTTAAACGCAGTAATGGAGCACTATTTGTAATGAAAATTAATATATAATTTCATTATAATTTGTTTCTTACCGCAGCTTTTCCACAGGTTTTCTCTTATTGTAATAAATAATTCATAAGTAAAAATATTAGAATTATATATGTGATAAATATTTGTTGATCAAATATGTTGTAACTAGAATTAAAGTCTAAAGGTTTATGTAAATTAATTAAATGATTAATTGGCATATACAAATAAAATTTTATTTTAAGCTGTAAAAGAAACCAAAATTTATTAAAAAATTTAGAGATTATTATATTATCTTCCGATATATTTATAACAATTCTTTATCATTTTTAAAATATTATTGCTTTTTCACTTATAATAAAAAAGTTTTAAGATGACCATTTCACTTCAACATAATTTTAGTTTTCACAATCGTTTATTTTAAATTTTAAAATTTTTTGAACTTGCATTATTTTAAATACTCTATTTTGCTTTAAATGAATTTTTAAATTAATAAATTTTTTATTGAATTTAGTTTCAGTAAATTCAAATTCTATTTTGAGAGATTCTTTATTGTTTTGCAAAAATTTAGGTATGAAGGAAATAAAAAACACTAATAATTCGATCTGTTTGGAAGATTCGTGACAGTCAAAATTCAATAGCATGATTCTGTGACTGTGAAAATTTAAATCTGACAGTGTCATACAGTTGAATTAAGATAATAACGTCAAGCTATTTAAGCAACATTTTGTAGCATTAAAACAATTCTTTATATGTATGTACTAAATAAATAAATATACACACTTAAAACATTAAATTTCATGAAAGGAAAATATATTACCACTATTTTTTAAATTTAAATTGTATTTATGGATTCTTTTACATCAATAAAATTAACAATTTTAAAGAAATAAATGTAGGAGATTTTTTAATAGTCCTTGAAAATAAAATTTTTAATCGGCTTAAAGCATTATGTTTAACCTATGTACAAAAACAGACAGCTTATTTGTCTAATTATTTAGATGTTGTGCAATATCGTTCAGTTTATGATTAAAATTAAAATTTATCTCCTAAATAAGAGAATATAATTTATAATCAATATTTTGATTGAATTTCAATTTAATATTTGCAGATATTTTTATTCGTGAAATTATAAAGAAGTCTTAAAAAGATTATGATAATACTATTTAAAAATCACATTGCTGAAACTTCTATAAATAAATTGAAAGAGGAAAATTTCTTTTGTCAAATATGCATGATCAGATTTTTTATCATTTAGTTTATTGATTTATTAAGATGCTCATATTGTTTATTTGTAATAATCACTATAGAAAGTTTTCTTTTACTTTAATCTAAAATCTTTTGCATTATGAAAAGAAATCTTAAATAGATTCTGTAAATTACACTCCTGAAGCTGAACTTCAGATCTTTTTGGACAGTAGACATACAGAAGAACGTAATATCAGCAAAATTTTTATTCGCCCCCCCCCCGCCTTTCAGGCTTCAATAAAGCAACACAAACTTGACACTTGCTCTGTTTTTAGGACTTTTAATTGCGATTATTGTAGGGATTGATTCTACAAGTGTCTTATGATTGTGACTTTGGGTAACTAAGGATTTTATTGGACAGCCACAATATATTACAGCATCACAGTGGCTGGTCCACCACAAACGATGAATCTAGAGTATATATTTCACTCAAACGCTTGAAGATGTCTCAGACCCATGATGTCCATTGCCAATAGGCCATCACATGTTAAACTCAGTTGTAATAAGATGACAACAGTGGAAGCCAATAGACTGGCCAGTAATGAGAATAAAACGGCCGTTTGCTGCGCACTTACTTATCAAGAACTGTATTCAAATGTAAATCTAATTTAAATTTAGCATAACATATTCCACATACACACCATTGACACACAGGAACATTTCCGGGAAATCTGTTGCAAATCAAATGGCCATAGCTTCAGACTTCTCTAGCTTAACCAAAATGTGGCTACCAAAAGTGTGTCGTTTGATAATACAGAAATATCTCTCCCATTTATAAAAATGCTGTATCCATCCAGCTTCTCTTGATCATATTCTAGGTTGCATAGGACTGTCTAAGGCAAATTTAACAACCAATCACCTTAATATTGTATTCTTTTGACTAACAACAACATTCTAGCTAATCTAATAAGTATTAGAAATATAGTAATAATCGTTAACATTTGTAATTATCAGTAAATCAAATAAAAAATATAGAAAAATTTTTCTTCGCATTCATTTCTATCAAAAATATTTTTCCGGTTAATTTAAAGAAAGTTAGAGAAAATTACAAAAGCTGTTTTTATAATATATATATATATATATATATATATATATATATAT
>JAPDSC010011474.1:0-15438 GCA_026290005.1 Latrodectus geometricus | reverse complement strand
CATTAAACAGAATTATTGTAAAATATTGATACAAATACATGACTCCTCTTATTCCTCTTTATCAGCCTAAGCCCATCAACGAAAAGGTGATTACGACTGCGATCAATAATTAGTCGCAATTTACTTGATGAACGCAATCCTCGAGTTATTTCCTGATGAGAATGCAAGAAGAGATTCGTGGACAGGGAAACATAATCTATCATGTCTCCTTGCAGAGTGAGACACTAAAGTGGATGGGTGAGGAATTGCCCTTTAACTTCTCTTGCAGAAGGATTATGATGCGTGAACGATAGCCCCGGATTTTGCCATTAATACTCCGGATTGTCAACACAGTGCTTAGAGAAGAACGTTCCCAAGAGTGGGAACTCAGAAAGGCCGAGTCAGGTTGAATACGCTCGTTTGGGCCGTGATTAGAGTATAAATGGAATATATATTAGGTATATGGGAATTGAAGTGAATAATGGCTATGGCTTATAGGGCTTCGAGTAATTCGTGGTGAATGTCTAGTTATGCATAACATCTTGGGCTAGTTTTCATTTCAAAAATAAATGTTAATGCTTTTGTGCTATACTTATGTGTTATTCAAATACATTTTTATTTAAACTGATGTTGGATTCATTAAAAATAATGCAAATGTATTGGGAAATATGTGATCTAAAATATACATACTGTTATTTTGGGAAAATATTTAGTATTTCCATGAAAATCATCTCAAGCGTTTTTTGTTTGGTCAAACAGCGTATTTGCGTACATTTGGAAGAAGTCTAAAAACTGAATCATTTTTTTATTCTTTTGTTGATAATTGCTGAGAATTTGGAAAACCTTAAGTAAATAATCTTCTTATTTGAAACAAAATGCCTGATATATTTAGTAGAAAAATCATTTTAAGCACTTGTCCAGGTGAATTTAATAGTTTCTTATAATAAGGAGAAAATTGACTCTAATGTAAGCTATTACTTTATTATAAAAATGTATGACTCCATTTAAGAGAAGCAGCCAATTATTAGCTGATAACTTAAAAATATGGAAGGAATGGTCATTTTTTTTATTTATTTATTATTATTTTTGAAGTTTTTTAATTTCAGTATGGGTGATTCAAATTGGAAAATTATAAAATAAAGTGATTCTTCTACTAACCATGTCAGTCGGGAGGTGACCCAAGACAATGGAACTAGGAAAAAATTGGGCTTGGAGCATGGTGCAAAATGCAACAATGCAGAGGTGCCACATATCTGACAAGCTCAAGTAGAAGAAGAAGAACCATATCAGTCAATTCGCTACGAATACGAAATATAATTAAGGTCTTATGTTTAGGGATGAATATATTTTCTAACTAAAAACAAAATAACTAGCAAAGTATAAATTATAATTCAAAGCAGTTACGAGTCCTCTACTTATCATATCAGTCATTTTGCTACAAATTCGAAGTCTTTATTTAAGGTCTCATGTTTATTGATGAATATAATTTCGAACTAAAAATAAAATTAGCTAGCAAAATATAAATTATAACTCAAACAGTTACAACAACAAAATAAAAGCCATTGCGTCATTATTTTAGTAATATATGAACAAGAAGTAGATTATGTGGAGTAAATATAAAAGCTGATTAAATTCTTTGACACTTGCTTTTTCACTCAGTCAAATTTACGTTGAATTTTATTTTAAAAGTATCCTATCATAAATTCACATAAAAGTAAAATTATTTCGAAAGAACATAGATTTTTAATCGCAAAGAGACGTATTTAAAACCACTTCATAAAGGATTTGTTATGTATTTGCTGCATAGTTCCATTTTTTAATGTTTCTTAATCTCGTTTTTAGTTTGCTTTCTATTTTTTTCAATGTTTTGTTAAGGTTTTATAATCTCATTAATATTTAAAAATTTCTTTCCATTTCTACTTAATTTTATGTGTGTGTATACAGAGATTTCTTTTATCTAATCCATTTCTATACTGGATGTGCATTTCTACTCCTTTTTAAGACATCTTCATGTTCAATTCAGTAAAAAAATATTTTAATATCACCTTTTCCCATTCAAAAGTTTCATTTTTTAATATGAATGTCAAACTATACATTCAAGAAGACCATGATGAATATAAATTAAAATCTCTTTTTTCACGAAATAAATTAAAAATTATTAGTTTTTCTTGCAAATATTAGATATTATGTACTTTCAAATAATAACTTAATTATTTAAAATAAAATAATGTGATTTTAAAAAAAATTTTTTTTATTTTTTTTTTAATTTTTTTTTAAAGAAAGTAGAATTTAAACTGAGTTCTACATATCGTTTTAACAAAAGTATGTATTAAAAAAGGAAAATTACAATGTGTTTATTTTCCGATAAAAATTTCAATTTCTATAAAATGTTATTAATATAATAACATTTTTATGCATTTGATAATTTATTAATTATTATATATAAATTATTTTTAATGTATTAATTATTAATTCTTTAACTTTAACCATTCCAAACACTCGCTTATCTTAAATTCTTTCTCTATATACTAAATAAAATCTACTATTTTATTTTTTATATTGATAAGAATTACTACGATAAATTTATTGAACAATGTTCTTAAATGATTTTTGCTTTTATTAATGTCTGAGTTTCTATAAAAAGAATATAAAGTTCTCTTTAAAATTATTCCGTTTGTGATGTCAGGAATTTTGATTTCAAGTATGTTAAAATATCTTATCAAATACTTACTAAGCGTAAGTATTTAATAAGATATTTTAACATACTTGAAATTTATATGTCTTCAAAGCTTGAAGAAAATATATTCAAATTACTATTTACTAGTTTTTACTATTTCTACATTTACGCAATTACATAAGTGCATTAATTTGATTACGTAACAGTTTTATTTGTCTAACAGTATTAGTTTGATTACGTAACAGTGTAGACAGAGGTCAAATATTCTTACTTTCTTTTCATTCATAGATTTTACAAAGAAAACATGTTAATGTACCAAACTATATTTAGGAAATAATATCTAGACCAGTTTTATCTATGCAGTTTTTAAAAACTATAATTTTTCAAAACTTATCTAACGTGATTACATATTTTATTTATAATTTTTTTTAAATCATTTTCCTTGAAATTGATAAATGTAAAATAGTTGATATATTAATTCTGTAGTGTTATTCATCATTTTTTATAATTCAATTAAAATAAATTTATATAGTAGTTATATATGTTCTTTAAAGCTAAATATTATTGAAAATAATTTATTAATTAAAATTATCACTTTTCGAAACATATTTACTCATAAATTCACCCTTTAAACCTAAAATTATTCCTTACATAAGTTTAAAATGCTCATCTCCCAAGTTAATAACATTTTAATTTAATGAATGATTGTCTCAAAATTTATTGCAATTAGTTGAACAACTAATTACATTACAGTTCCATATATTTATTTATTTAAACAAAGTATCAATAATTATTAATTACAAAGTATAACTTAATTAGTTATCTCTAATGCATGATTTATGCTTATCTAAAATATAATGTAATTAATAGTTTAACAAACATGCTAATTGAACAATTAATTACATGATTCAACAAACATGTTAATTGAACTTTCCTATTTATTCAACTTATTCCTCCACTATTTTAAACTAATTTACAGATCTGAAGTACAAGATTTATATTAAGAAATGCATATATTTTTACATGTAAAACTTTCGAAAAAATTATCTTAAATAGGTTAAAAAGTTGATATAATAATTATCAAAGGGTTTTGTGGTGCATATAATTCAGCTTTCCATTCATATAAAGGGCGAATAAAAGGTAATACATTTTATCAGACATTCTTAAATCTGGCCAATTTAGGAAGATATCTTGAAGTAAAACATAAATACTCAACCCTGGACACGCAATTTTGAATTTATTCATCTATTATTCTATTACCCATTTGTAAAATAGTCTCTACCTTGTTCAACTTGAATGATTTCATTATATCGACTTCCTATTTCTAGTCTAATGAGACGGTCTCGAAAATATTTGTTGACATTTTGAATCAATAATGGCTTTTCGACCTGTCATTCACATGTCACTCTTTCGAAATTAAACAATGGAAATTCAATAAGCTTACAGTTAACGTTTATTTCTTCAAACAAGTGGATTTCACTAAGTTTATTTCAATTCTCAAACATCCTTTTAAGCTTTCATATTTTCAATAAAAGAGAATTTTATAAAATAAATTTTTGTGGATTTTTTTTTAATTCAACAATCTTAAAGAGCCGAAATATTTGGATTTCCAATATCATTTACCATATCTGTATATATATATATATATACATAGGAAAAAGTAGAATGGAATTATATATAAGCTCAAAAATATTCTTACCAAACTCATTGCATAAAAAATTATCAAAAAATTTGAATACAAATACTTTGAGTATGTTTGGGATGCATATTTATAACACATCCCAAACATGCTCAATGGAATTCTGATTTGATAGTAGAGAAGATTATTACCCACACTGAATTGCATGCTTCTTAAAGTAATGCTCCTATTATATGAAATGTATGTTCGTTTTTTGCAAACTGTAATCATAACATTTTGTCATCATACAACAAGAAATCTACTATTGCATCTGAATAAAGTTCCCATAAGGAAAATGATTGCCGTTTCTACAAATACATTTCTGTCTAAATTTTAAATTCAATTTCTCGCTCTGTCTAAAATTGAAATTGTGGTATATGAAGAAAATTTTAGTCTTTAATAAAACAAGTACAATACAGTTTTTGTAGTAATCTGAAAAAACATGTACAGTTACATACAGTTTAAGCAAATAAAATACCTCGAAGTTCATTTATTCGTTGTCATGTATTGGAATCATTATTAAAAGGTCTTCTTATTATTCTTATTTGGTTATCAAAAACTTTTTATCTTAAGTATTTGAAAGACAAAGAATACCTCTAAAATTCTTTAAAAATTGAGCCACAACCAAAATGATTTATCACAAAAAATCATAACTATTATAAATGATATATCATTAACTTGGCCTTATTTGCTTGGACAAAGAACTAAAAAACAATATGTGAGGCTTCACAAATTTAATATGTAAATACTCTCCATATTAGTTTCAGAAATTTGTAAATAGAAAAGCTAAGTACTTTTTGAAACTTTGTACTTTTAGTACTTAATAATTAAGAATTCGAAAATGGGAAATAAAACGTAATCGAAAATGAAAATTAATGTTATCAGGTTTTTGTTGATGATTTGTACTCATTTTTCCATTGCTGCTAAGCAATCAAGTGGACATTAGTTTAAATTCATTTCAAAAATCTGTTTTGATGTAAATAAATGCATGCTTGAATGAAATAAGAAAAATAGCTTTCTCTATTTTGCTATTAATTAAAGTTTTTGTTTTCCATGTTTTCTAATATTTGCATACCCTTCATAATAACCCATCAGAGGCATGGCTAAAATTTTTCCTTTTTAGCAAAAAAAAAAAAGAAAATTATAAACCCTTCTGCACTAAAGATGTTTACATAATGCTTATATGTTCTCTACGCAACGACAAAAACCAATAATTGAAAATGATTGTCGACATTAACAGTTTTCATAACTCTCACGCAAACGACTTACAAGAGATATATTTTAAATTTTAAAAGATGGAACTTCAACATTTTTTACAGAATTACAATTATATACAATGATTTTATTCTATTATTTTATATAATTAATTTTAATAACATTTTAATAACGCTCATATATATAAAACAAGGAATTATTAGCCAAATGATTTTAATGGCAACCATACTATTGGAGTTTAAACAAAAGATTACTAACACAATCATAACAATAACTACATTATCAAAAGTGTGTATGGCTCATAAAATATGAGTTATAAGGATAATGTAATGCTTCATAAAAATATAATGCCTATATTTTTATGAAGCATTATAACATTATGCTATAATGCTTTTATCATTAAGTTATATTACATTAAAAAGGGGTTATATTACATAAAATTATAGTAAAAAACAAGTTCTTTTTAATTAACATTGAAATATCATGAACTGAAAAAATAGATAAATACAGATGTATTAATTTTTTAGATATCAATATTCAGTTATAAATTATCAAAACCAAAGAATCATTATGAGATCAAAGAATCATATTAAGGTAAATTTAAATTATAAAAATATTAAATGTTACAATAATGCTATAATAATATATAATAATTATTATAAATACTATTATAATTGTAATAATATTAAAATTTTAATATAATATTTTCTTTTTTTTTTCAATTGATAGTGTTTATCAATTATATTTGCGTGTCAAATTTTCTATAGCGCAACAAATTTCTTAAAATTAAAACTATATTTCAATTAATATATAGTTTGACTATTGTTTTCTTTAATATAAAAGTATCATATACATATTTTTTAATATTAAAATATGTTTTAAAAAATTATTATAACAATAACAATCCCCAATTTTTTTATTGGCGTAACATTTAATGTCATATATTTTTCATAATGCAACAAATTTTTTCAAACTAAAATTACACACATTTCAATTCAAATACAGTTTGATTATTGTAATTTTATTTAACATTAAAATAAGTTTTAAAAAATTAATGTAGCAAATAAATAGCATTTCCCAATCTTCAAACTAAAACATATTTCTTAAAATAATATAAATCTATTTTTCAATTTATAAGTCTCTAATATAAAAAAAGTAGGAAATTAATAAAAAAGTTAAAAATATATTATATCTATTTAATATAAAATAGCGGATATCATTTAAGTTTGTTGTAATATTTGCATCCTTTACTTTTTATATAATTTCTTTTTTCTGGAACGGATGAGGAAATGGAAAAAATCTTCCCTAAAAATTCCCTTCCTGCTGCTGCTTACATTTTTCATATTTCTTCTCATATGAATATCTTGATTGCATAATGGGAAATGAAAGTGGAGGAATTTTTATAAGACATGTTTTAATATATTTGTACATTCGTGTCACATTTTTATTGAATTACTGTTGCGTTATTTTTATTAAAGTTATTCGATATTTGGGCCGCTTTCAATTCTAACGTAAAAATATTATATCAAATGCTGAGAATTTCTTCCTTTCTAAGATGTAAATTATTTGCCATTTATAAAAATTGTATGAAATAATAAAAGTGATCATGCTGAAAAAATTTATTTATCAAAATTATTAAATATTTATTATAAATTTATAATTCTGCTGCCATATAATTAACAAGGATAGTTAAATCTTACTCGGATATTTAGTACATTAGGTGAAAATGTGCTTTAGGTCCCCTGCTTGGCGCATTTTCATTAACGCCGATGACATGGCGAAAATTCTACCGCTATTTCAAAGTGAAACTTAATTAGCGACCTATAAAAAGTCTACAACAAAAGAGTAATTAATGTGATCTAATTTATAAATAATTTATAAATGTGATTAAAAAGCGCTTCAGATTTGTGAGTTGGTGAAGAAGGGGACCTAAACCACAATTTAACCAGTACATTATATTCGTTCATATTTAGGGTAATAAATTAGTGTATGTTTCTTGCTATATATGCAACTTAAAACAAAGTGTGCATTCTATTTGATACATCATTTATTTGCAATTGTTTTATAAAAAAAGAGTGTATTATTTGCTATCTAACTATTCAACATCAATACCAAGAAATATCGTAAGAACATCACTGCAGAGACGGTCTACCCAATAACAGTATCTTGATAAACTCAGTGACATAGGGTGACCCATTAGATAACTTTCCAAGTATTGATATTAATGCCTATTTACCCACTTTTATGACTTCTCCTGTCGGGATAATGTTAATGTGAGGAAAAGATAATATATAATAGTAAGAATATAACAGTTTGATAGGAAATACTTTTCGGATATTTTTTTCAAATTTATATTTGGTAGTTTTCCTTCAGATTATAATCGCGATTTAAATTCTGAAAATCTAGAAAAGAGAAATAAAAGAAAAAAAAAGTAATTGCAAAAATGAAATATCGAGTGAATATTGAAATTTGTTCACAAATAAGAGGTATTCATTTATCTGAATATTCCAGAAATTAAACTTGAAACCTGTGGTATTCTTCTACCTGAAAAATCATTTTAGAACTTTTATAATTAATTGTTAATTCTTGGAGTTGGCACTATATTAAAATTTTATCATAATTTTTCATTTGCAACCAAAAGCTAAAAGAAAGTTTCTAGACAAGAATCCTGATACACACAGTCTTCAATGATTTATTTTTTATTATCTCATCTTTACAGTTTTGTTTGATAGAAAAGATAAAAATATCAACAAAATATACATTCAATAAAACATAGGGAACGAAAAAAAATTTTTTACCATAGAGAATTAAAATCTTTTTTAGGCTCTACGTATTTTAAAAGATTATACTTACCATTGTTTTCATGGATTTAGATGGGGATATTCTTTACAGATTATTTTGGACATCGATTACCAATTACCTAATGCTTCGCATGTCAACCCAGAAGGCTGATTTTCTCAGACAATGAAAGAGTTAGGAGAAGAATATTTAAAAGCAAGTTTCAAGAAAATTTATGAAATCTATATATCAGTTAATTTTTAAAAAAAAGTAATAATAAACATGTGGAAATTAAAGAGACAATTTTAATATAAAAGTTGTAGACATTCTGAATAACAATATTGATTTTAATATTGATTAAAACTGACATATTATTGGTAGAAAAATAATAACAAAAATACTTTTTTTGATTTTTAACCATTTTTTTAGATATTCTTAATTTAAAACCAAATTTTAGTTTTCAATATAATAAAAACAATTGAAATTTGAGAAAAAGTATAACTGGATTATGATAAATCGAATTTAAATAGAAAAAAGGGAATATGACACAATACAAATAATTGTGGTAAGATTTTTAATGAAAAAGTTTATGTTGGTCATGAAAAAACAGTTTTTCGTTCGATACCATATTCGGAAGAATAAAATTTAACAGACAAAACATAACTCAGCAACCCCGAGAAAAATAGACAAAATACGAAGAATCAGCTTAACATGCCTTGATTTTAAATTTTAAAAACAAATTGAAACAGAAAATAGGCATGTTTAAAAGACCTACACTAAAAAAAAACATTTACACTAAAAAAAAGGCAAAAAGACCTACACTAAAAAAACTGCCCAATTAAATTCTGTTCTACAGAAATGGCAGAGAAATTTGGTGACATTAAATTTGCTAAGAGATTTGAATCAGTGTCCCTTTTTAACAAAATATACAAAAGTGATTAAAAAGTACATATTTTTCGTTTTGCCTTAATAAAAATTGACTAATTATATGTCAGTGATAAACATTTGTTTGCATTGCTTTTGAAGAATTCAATGTTAAGGAAATATTGGTTTTTCTTTCTTCAAGGAATAAGAAAAAAAAAGGTTCTTAAGATCCTGTTAAAAACACTGCTGGACATAGTGGAAAGTTTTAACAAATGCTCAATCTTTATTCCTAAAAAAATCGTTTACAAGAGTCAAAGATAAATCAAATAAGAGCCAAAGTTAAGAGATAAAAACTCAGGTTGAATAAAAAACATTGCTGTGGGAATTTATAAATGAATGTAGGAAAGTGCCATGTATGTGTGTGAGATATTTGATCACTGGAAAATCTTAGAATTCCTCAGTAACTTTGATTTGTTTGATAGTTTAAAACTGGAAAAAGAAACACAAAGCCCAGTAAAAAAAAATTATAGTTAATTTTTAAAATACAGTTTCTATAATTGGCTGAAATTTACTGTATGTTCACTATTGGCGCGATTTTCCACATTTGGCGATAAATAACATTTTTTGGCAACTCAACCAATTCTGATTAATCAGATTCGACCACAGATGAGAGATTCTGATCAATAAGGCAATATTTTTCAATATTCTGTTTATTTTTAGACCTTGCTTGTACAAAATGGCGAAATGTTTGGCGACTTTTTGAGAAAGTCGCCAATAGTGACCTTACAGTAAATCTTTACCCCTTAATTTTTTAGAATACATGATAATATATGCTAAGATTTAGGTGACACATTAGCATACATGACAAAATATCACCTAGTCTCCAAGATTGTAGTCCGATGAAGTTAATTATTGTGAGAATTATTCACTTATTTCTAAGCGAATTAAAAATTATTAAATCTTCTTTGAGAAACAACTAGCAAACTCATGAATTAATTAAAAGAAGCTGAGTAAGTTTTTCAGTTTACAATTCTCAAATTTAAAATATAATTGAAGAATTTAAAATATGATCCAAGGAAAATAAAATGCAGTGTAAGGCTTTAGAATAAATAACTTTTTGTACACGAATCTCTCTTACGTTATTGGAACCGAAATTTGAGTTGTGTGGTCTTCATGCTTTTATATTCCTGTAAGCCAGAGGATAAAATGGATTACAGTTTTTTATAAATTATCGTAGAAAGTCAAATACTCAAACTTTCAACAATTTGGAATAAAACTAACTCTAATGTTTAAAAGTGCATTTTCTTTTCTTTTATAAATTTATTCATAATAATACCAAAGTCAATTTAAAGATTTTTCTCTTTTCCATCTTATGAAATTAGATCAACAATGAATACTTGTGTTACAACAATGAAAATACAATAAAAATGAATATTTGTTTATTGCTGGATGCAGCTGACTAGCTTAAATACATTTTAAGTCTTAAAGTTTGCTTTTATTGAATTATTAACTTCACTTTTCTCCCATTGACTTTTTATTTCTGTAATTTCTTAAATATTAATTAAATTAAATTGATGTCATTGAGTTTTCTTAAATTTAATTGCTCTGAACCTAATACATTTTATTTATTTTCAGTTTTATCTATTTCTAGTTCAATTTTAGTAGTTGTAAAATGGCATTTTAAGTAAATAAAATTATTAGTTCTTAATTCAAATACATCTTTCTCATTCTGTGTAGCTATTGTTCTATTTATGATCTAATAAATTACATTTAATTTTAGAACCATTTACTTCTCAATCAATTTTAATAGATTTAAAATAATATTCTAATCAAATAAAATGTTTAATTTTTAGATAACTTACACATATCATCAAAAGCAAGCATTTGTTTTGCCAGTTTTGTCCTATTTATATGTTAAATTTTGCTATTAAATGCAAAATTTAACAAAGATTATTATATCTAAAATTTCAAATAATTTATTTAAGTTTTTACATGCTGTAAGCCCTTACAGCTATTCCCTAGTCTAGAAAATGGAAATGTGGTTTTTCTCAGAGCGTGTGTTTGGTGAAATTCTTTTCCTTCAAACCAAGCTGATTTGGATGAAAGTGGATGTTATCCTTCATGTAGTATTTTATTCTATTGAACATAATCTTTTGAATACCTTTCCGAAGTCGTGGATAGGGTCTTTTAAAATCTGGTAATGCTCAAACAGTCTGTCATAATAATGGTCCTAACAGGTAATCAGCGTGGTTACATGCTCAGGTGTTCATGGAAATTTTCTGCTGGTGTTTAAGAGGGAAAGAGCAATTAGGGTTGCTCTCAGAAGAAACCTGTTGATTGCATATCTTCTCTACAATATTGTCTCATCACAAAATAATGCCTATGCAGGAAATTGTGAATCATCATTCCTACCATCCACTGCATAAAGTCTGTTTCGAAGGGATGGTCATCTGGGTGCAAAGATTGCTATTTTATGCATGGTAGGCAGGCATGCTTTCCTCGTATAAAGTAGGTCACATCACTGAGAAATACTATTTCGTATGCCTCTGCTTGCATACTTGTGGAAGGACCCGCTTCAAGTTTAGTCAAAACCCTCTCTTTCATTTCGTGTTCTTCGCGAACTATTTCTATCCTTACTACTTGAAACGGCAAACAATGGATTTCTCGTAGTCATCTATCAACATTGAAAAAGCAAGGTGACATGTAATACAACGAGCTGGAAATTAAAGAAGACATTTTCGTGTGTGCATACAATCTGTTCATGCAATCTTTGTGCTTCGTGTCCATTCATTTTTGCTTCATAATATGGGAATTAAACATCTCCTAATTCCTTGCACGCGTACTCCGACATAGCACTCAGAAAACGTTTTGGATCATACTATCAAGATAATACTTGAAGCGATAATGTGGTGACATTTTTAAAAGACAGTATTAACTTTGATTGGCTTTCTTTAGTAAAATCTAAGAGTTAAATGCTGCTTCTTCTCAGTTAAAATTTGCATATGGTAAATTCTTGCTAGTCGTTGGAGATACGTTATGTAGACAAATAAAAATGATGTCAGAGGCAATAACTTGTATTGCTCGATCAATCTCGTTTTACTTGTTAGTAGCGGCCAACAAAGGAAGACATTGAACATTCAGGATTCCTGATGCGAATATAAATGCGCCGAGACATTCGAGATCTCTTTCTACGTTCCTTTTTCTTACTTCTCGGAGCGGAAGGTGACTATACATTCTATGGTAATTGTGATACTCATTTAGATAGATTCTGCAACCCCTCTTAATTTATAAAAGCAATTTAGAATCACTTTAATTTTATTTAATAAATTACAATTTTAATATATAAAAAATACCTTTGGTATCATTTTAGACTTATTATGTACATTTATAAAATATAAGCAAATTTAAGCAACAGTTAAAAGTTTATATTTAAGATAAGAAGATTTTTTTAATTGGACAAAGTCATTTAGCTTTTCCAGTCTACGAAATAACAAAAAAATTCTTACCAGTTTTGAAAAAACTGAGAAACAAAACTACTTAAAACCTCAGAAGATTGTTTTTATTCTATATTTAGATTTGAGAATGTATTTTATTCATTAATATAATTATATTATTTTTATTTCAAATATTCTAATTAATATAAGAATAAAATTAAAAAAAGATTTAGAAAAGAAATGGCTCTACAGTATTTTTAAACATCAAGAATCTTTTTTTCTCAAAAGTTTTTACCATTTTTAAGCATACTAGAATTTTATAACAAAAATACAGATGCTAATAATTAAATAAAAAATAACTTTACTAATAATTAATAAAATTATCATAAAATCAAAATCATTATAAAATTTATGTTAATATTAAAGAGAAAGAAAATTCATATTTAACAATTCATTATATTGCTAAAAACATGTATTGTTGGAAAAATGTTTGTAAGAAAGCAAGTTTTTGACTTTAAAACAAAAAATATCTTTCTGTATTTTAAAATAAAAAAACGATGTACAAAATATGCTGCAAAAAGTCTTTAATTAGGATAAATAAAAATAATTCTTCCAAAACACACAAAAGATTCAGCCTGAAGCAAATTATTTCAGAGAATCTTAAACTATGTTAAAAAACAGGAATTAATTTTCTTAAACAAAATTATTTTCTATAGAATTCTGCAAGTGACTTTTTTATTAAACGGTTTTTTATGTATAAAAGTACATAATTTTATTCATAATATTCAAAGTCATTGTTATTAAATAATGATTATAAATATTATGAATAAAATTATATATTTTTCAAACATATGTTCTTTCTTTTATGAACACATATATGGATATGAGTGTACATAAAAAAGAGAACATATGTTTGAAAAATATATAATTATATATGGATATATGTATGTGATGTATCTTGAGTATACATATCTTTGTATGTCTTATTCTTCCTTTATTTAATTAATATTTCACAATTAAATATCTTTCTTTAAATAATATCCATTTATTTATATTCACAAACATACAGATAGATACCAAATTATGAGGTTCATCTAATTCAAAATTTTTAGCACATTTTAAATGGTAAATGTGAAATAAGTTTTAATTTAACGTATCGCCAATTAACTTTGCTGCATTAGAAGGATTTAATAATCCACTAGATCAAACACCAATTTATTTTTTCCTTCAATAAATTTTTACAATATTAAGCCTGCTTGAAAATTATTTTCTACGATATTTAAATAAACATTAAAATTCCTTACAACAATTTTCATCAATTAGCATTCAGCTTATGCGGTGACAAATAATCAGTTTTTTGACATACGATATACCAACTTTTATAAAATAAGTTATTTTGTTCACTTGAAATATCGAATGAACAAAACAGAGTTTATAGAAATATTTTACGAACTCATTAGACACTTGTTTGCAAAGTTTAAGTACTTAATAGTAATGATTTGAACATCTTTGATTGATACCTTATAAATATAAGTTACAATGCAATAGGCAACACACAAACAATCATTTCTATTTACATTGTTTAAAATTATCAACAAAGACTTGAGCTTCTTCTTCTAGACAGAAGAACATCAAGACATGATAAACTTATCTAAATATCTTTTTTATGAATGAGATTCAGGCATGATATATAAATAGCTACATATCCTTGATAAAAATTGACAGGTGGTAATCTATTTATAATCTAGTCTTGTGTTATTCTAATTTACGCAAGAAGCAATCAAATCATATTTAGACAAAGAGTTTGAAACGTGATCATCTTATAAAAGACGAACTCCTTCAACCGAATCGCTCTTATATGTTAAGATCTAATTGATTCATTATAGATTTATGATAACATTCACAGAGCACTTCTAACGGAATCATTAGCACAAAAATGCGTTCAGGTTTTAAGAACCTGGACTGCGTTAAGATTCAAGTCACTTTTGTCAGCTGCTAATAATTTTCATATGAAACATAAAGAAGAGAAGTGACCAAAGTAAAGCTTTTGAAAAAGTTTCAGAATAAAGATAGTGAAAATGTGTGTCATAAAATAAAAACCATAAAATTTATACAAAATTGAAACAATTTGCACAAAGGAGAAATATAGACAATAATTGTGTTATATGTACATGTATAATCACGTTAAACTCATTTTGTGAAGAAATTAATCATTTATTTACAATGCTTTCCTTTAAATGGATGCCAATTACGAAAGTATGCATTCAAATTATTAAAAGACATAATTATTTTATTTTAAATATTTTTTCCATATACTGATGGTTTTTTTTTAAAATAACAACACAATTTATTCAACAAATTATTATTTGCGTTTTAAGAAACGAAATTAATTTTAAAAAAACTTTTCAAAACATTAAGAGTATTTTAAAAAAATTTTAACAAAATAATTATGATTTGTTTTTATGAAATCAATCAATGTCGAAAACTTCAACCTCTACATGTAGAAAATGTTTGTGATGTAAATGATTTTTAAATAATTTATGAATTTATGCTTTATTGAGTTAAGAACGAATTTTTCATTAAAACAAATATGTCTTGATTAAAAAACATGAATGATAAGAACCACTGTTTTGAATATATAAAGCTTAATTCATTTTTGCCTTCAATACTTATTTTTTTCTAAGTATGAGAAAAGTAATGGTGGTTTATATTGTAAGAGTATATGTTATCACTTCTTTTATTTGCTAAAATGTTGGCTAATTTATACACCGTTCGGTAACGAGAATGACGCCCTAACCAGAGGTGGCCTAGCT
>JAPDSC010011460.1:9522-61697 GCA_026290005.1 Latrodectus geometricus | reverse complement strand
TATATATATATATATATATATATATATATATATATATATATATATATATATATTTACAATAACTATATTATAACGGTGAAAATATTTTTATTCAAAATTGCGGCTAAGAATGGAAAAAAGGTTTCAGTTTTTCCGAGTATTCTTACAAATTTATTTTTTCATTATTTTGGATTTTTTACAAGTTTTATTTTTCGACATTCTTTTGCGTTTAAATATCCAGATGACTTTGTTATTTTAATGATTCTAATTTTAGTGATATTTCAAATTCAATTTATCCAAAAGAGCTTTCGCTAATTAAAACCAATGTTTGTAACAATAACACTGAATTTTTAGATTTATTCATTAATATTGGAAATACTATTTATAGAGATATTTTTGATAAAACCAGTTATTTTTCGATTTTAAAGATTATAAACTCATCTTCTGGAATTCTAACATTTCTTTAAAAATGTACCTCAAATGTAGTATTTAATGAATCAAAACGAATATACAATATTTGCAAATAATCTTAAATTCACCAGAAACCAAATTAAAAGATTAATTAATGAACTTAAATCTAATAATTTTCCTGCTAATTTTACTTTAAAATATGTAGGAAGTAGGGAATTGCATGAAAGATTGAAGTAATGCGTATTTCATATAATAACAGATGGGCCACCAAAGCATTGAAGTTCCTACAAGAATCCCGAAAACACCTTTCTCTTTTATTATACCATCTTAATTTACGACCCACTTTAACTTTTTTAAATTTAACTAATAATTTTTCAAATTACAAATTGCAACTTTATATTTCTGAATTTAATGGATGGGGTTTGATTTGCTAACACACCTATATATTTTTTCAATGTATTGCTTTGCTTACATTTTTATTCTATTGATTAGTGATTCTACTTATTTTATAAACGTTTCATTTAATACAGACACTTTTCGGCATGAGGATTTTTAGACATTTGTCCTTCGTGCATATCAGAAAAGTTTGTTCATTAGCATAATTTACAATCACCCTCCTGATTAAGACGTGGTTCCAATGCCTTTCTCCTACTTATATTGCATAGTTTTTTGTTGTTATTGTCTTATGTGTATTGAATTATATAGTTCTCTTGCCTCTTTTTTTTTTGTCTTTGATTATTGCTCCTCAAGTTGTCTTACTATTTTCATTCATCATATTTTAATTTTTTCTGCATTTGTTTTAGCTCATCTATTTTTTTTATATCATTAGATACCAATATTTTTAAAATCTAACTTTAGAAATCAATTCATTTTCAGGAGAAAATAATTACAAATATCTGATTTAATCTATTTTTTTTTCCAAAAAATGCTAGTAAATTGAATCAAACATATTGAAACTAAATATTTAAATAAAATATTTGTTTATTTAAATACAAATTTAAGGATAAAATTTTTTAATATATTTAAAAGAAAAAAATACGATATTTAATTTTTTTTATATTGCTACAAAACACAAGTTAGGAGTGGAAACATTATCTTCCAAATTTTTTTTATGTATAATCAATCACTTTTCTACACTATATTTTTAACGGGCACTTTCATCAAAATTTTGCTTGAAAATATTTTTGAATGTAGAAAATATTAAATTCAATCATATCGTATCCACATCTTTTATACACGACAGATAAATATTTACTTTGGCATTATGTGTAGTAATATATTATTTTTTATTTGAAAGATTATAACGTTTACTTTATGAGAAGTGTGTTTCATAAATTAAAAATATTCTAAGAGATATATACGCTCATGTTAATGCAGTACAATAAACATATTTAAAACACTACGTAAAATATATATTTCTATATAGCATTCATATTCAGAAGCATATATTTAATTTCCTCGTTAGCTAGTGTGTATATGAGATCCTTGTTTCCTGGTATATATATATATATATATATATATATATATATATATATATATATGAAATTCACACATGTAAATGAGTATAAGCAGACCTCGGTTGCAGGTGTGTATGAGAGGTCCTCGGTTGCCAGTGTGTATAAGACGTCCTCGGTTGCTGGTATGTATATGAGGACCTCGGTTGCCGGTGTGTATGAGAATACCTCGTTTGCCGGTGTGTATGAGAGGACCTCGGTTGCCGGTGTGTATGAGAGGACCTCGGTTGCCGGTGTGTATATGAGGTCCTCGCTTACCTTGCAAAAACACATATTTGAAAAAATAAAAAAAATTAAATAATTTATATCGCACGATTATTAAAATCATATTTTAAACCATAATAATAAATTTCGTAAAAATATTCCTGTAAGTTTAGTACATAATTTGGGTCCTCGGTTGCCGGTGTATTCACATAGTCCTCGCTTTCCGGCTTAGACCAACCTGTGTGTGTGTGTGTGTGTGTGTGTGTGTGTGTGTGTGTGTGTGTGTGCGTGTGTGTGTGTGTGTGTGTGTGTGTGTGTGTGTGTGTGTGTGTGTGTGTGTGTGCGCGCGCGCAATTTGAAATTAATGAGATCATTTTTCCAAACACCTATCTCAACAGACGTGAATCAGAAAGCCAGAAACACATATCCATCATCCTCCCCTGTTCGAAAATGGTTGGGGATAAAACTTGGAGCCTTATTCTCTAAAGAATATTGTCTTACCACTAGGTCAGAGTGAGATGGACATTGACACCCTTTGATTTTGCTTAGTGGATAGCTTGATGGCCTAAGGATGTCGAAAAGTATATTTAAGAAAACAGCACAAGCTGTCTCCTAGAAGAATTTTCATAATAGTGGATCGTATCCGCATGTTACAAGAAAAATCCAGGAAAACTTCCAATATATTATTACCATATAAGTCATGTAGAAAACAAAAACGCAACATCTCTCTCCATTATTCAACAATGGATGAGATTGAATCCAAGACCCTTCTCTATTAAGAGTGGTGTTCTACCACTAGGCCATGATGAGCCCAGGTGCTGCGTTTTCGATAGCCAAAGCGACTGAAGACTGTTGTAAGAACATTGAAATACTTCCTCGACCTGAAGAAAAGTAATAATGTCATGAATAAATTAAACACTTTTTTATTTCTTCAGCATTTGGTCAGCAACCATAAAAATTATGATGTATCATTGCATAACTCTGTTTTTTCATCGACTTTTTGTTGCACTGTATTTCAGCCGGATAATCCATATGAACTTTTTGTGTAGAATATAAGAAACTACTCCCATTGCGAATTATCATGAAAGCAAATATATTAATTATATGACTTTTAGGAATTATACAACTTCATCTTGAAACACAAATCAAGAAGGTAGATTGTTTCCAAAAATACAATATACTTTGAGAATAATTTGACGAAATTTATATAAAAAAAGCAGAACAGCGATATTAAATTCAACCATCTTGTATGTAGCATCAAAAAAACGCACATTGTTTCTATGTACTCATTATCATCATACGATAATGTCGTTGTATGTGACGAAACATTCCCTCATATACATCTTCTTATCATTTTCTATTCGCTTTTGAAAAGCACTTCTCATATTATTATTTCTATTCCTTTTAGGTGTAAAATGCTTATGCTAAACTGTATATATAACAGAAAATATATTCTAATTCTTTTATCTTGGGAATATGCACACACTGCAGGATAGCATGCATTCAACAAAATTTTGCTTCACAAAAGAAAATGATTAGACATAACTACCAAATTTAAAAATGTTTTGTAAAAAACTAAAATAAAAATAAAATTTGAACTGTAATGAAAAATTAAGATAAGCGAAAACCAACTAAAGGAAATTTTGTATAGTTTATTATTGCGATACTTCAATATCTTTGTTAGTAAGATTAAGAAATCAAAAATTAATTTAATTTAAATTCAAATTATATCAGTTTCTGCCACAAATGTGAAGTAATTGTAAATTTTATGCGGTATATAAATCTGCATACTTCGGAATCATGGGTAATAATGTATGTTAAAATAATTTATGTTGCTAGGTTTTTCTTTATTTTGTATAATGCGTTTATGTTAAGCATATTCATAACAAAGCAAATGATTTTTGAATGAAAATTTCTTGAGTAATAAATAAAAGACTCATAACTCATTTGAATTCAAAATGAGAAATAACTACACATGTTTGACACAATTATGAAATTAAAAGAATAACAGATTTCTGGTATTAGAAATGTATAACATTAATTTTTTATTGGTTTTACCCAAACAATTTCACATATTGCTATTGATAAAATAAAATGATATATACCAAGTTCAGGATATATTTAAAACAGTTTTTAATTTAAAAAGCTAAGAAGCTCAGAAATTAAATTTCCAAATCTTCCTATTTTGAAACGAATTTATGAAATATATAATTCACAGGTAAATATTTTCAGTGTATTAAAACATTTACTTATTTTCCAAGAGAAATAATTCATAGGACTAAAAGTAAATAGCTATATCAAACATCTGTAGTGTCTTCCTGTTACAATTCATAGTAAAAATGTATTCAAAATATATATATTTCATTTATTCGACTACCTGCGAATAATAAAATTTTGCTCAGTCAGCAAACAAGCGGAATTTAACTATCTAAGTAAAATGCAAACAGCCTTACGCGATTTTAAATATTTGACTTAATATAATATTTTTTTAAATAAATTTTGTTTTACATCGCAGAGACCAATTTTAAAGAATTTTTTTTTAAACTTTATTATATTTTGAAGGAAACAAATAAAAAAAGACATAAAATTCTTCTTATCTATTTAATCTGTTTGACTTTTACAATATAATTAAGAATTAATACGTGTATCATATTTAATATAATTTGTCTAGTCCAATATAATTATCAACTTTAATTATAAATGTGTCTCTATTCGTGAAAAGCAAAAAATAGCACGAGAATTTGTTCTTTAACAAATGTTTTAAACACCAATTTCAACAAAATTATTATCCATATTAAATTCATTGTTAAAGATAATTATACAAAAATCTAATTAAATTATAAATTTTTATTTTATTTTAATAATATGTAATTTTTATGGATACTGCATTTGATATAATTAAATCTAATTATACCAAATGCAATATCCATAAAAATTACGTATTATTAAAATAAAAAAATTCAGACAATAATCTAAAAAATAGTGTTATTGTTTTCAAATTCAATTTTCTATTTTAAACCGTTAATTTGATTGCATTAAATTAGAAATTTAACCTCAAATAATAAAAACTACTTTCAAATTTACAAATTTAAAAATTTTTTATCCCTTTTTCAATAAATTATAATTTTTTTTCTGAGATCAAAAAAAATCGAATGCTAGAAATTCTAAAATTATAACTGCAGAATATTTTGATCTTCTATTTGTTTCAATAATTTCTTTAACCAACTGCAGAAATAAATATTTACTTAAGTTCATAAAAGAAAAAATTAAATAAAAATATTCGACAAGTAATCATACTTGGTCTCATCATTGTCTAATGTATCAAACTAGTAGCTAGTAGACAGCGCTCTGCAAAGCATGAGTTCTTGCGCGTTTGATTCCAGCCGTTATTGAACAACGGAAGAGAGAATGCATGTACGTTTATCAGATAGGTGCTTGGAAAATTACCAGATTTCTTTCTTTGCAACATGAAAATGTGGCCCGTTATTTATGATAAATCCTAATAGAGCTCAATTTAAGCATTGGATATTAAAATTCTAACAACAGTTTTTGCCAATTGGATTATTCCTACGAGGAGTCAAATGTTAACAATAAGTTCCAAAAATAAATTTATCTTTATTTCAAAGAAGTCATATGTTTTAAATTATTGAAATCTATTTTTGAAAGAAAAATGAACTGCACGAAGAATGATACTCTAGTTAATAGTGCTCTGATAAACTTAAACTTCTGGATACAATTAGAAAAATGTTTCCTATTACAATTTGTTGAATACAAATAGGAAGAACTACTCATTTCAACGAAGAAAATAATTATTTCGTAGTAATTTGTGATATGAGGAAAAACTTGGAATTAGGGTAAAATGAAATACTCCTGATCAAAATAATGAATAAACTTAATAAATTTACATAAATACATTTCTAAAAACCGACTAATAATTGCATTAATGTAAAAAAATTATTTTCCCAAACAAGTTATAAATTTAAAGTGTTATTGTAATTCATTAGTAAAATTAATTTCACTATTTTAATAAATCCTCAAAAATTAGGAACAAATCTCTTAGTTATAATATTGTAACTATAACTGTAATTATATAAGGATACTTATTTCAATTTTAAACAGTTTTTATTCATTTCAATCAATTGCAATATTTTTTTCCTTTAAAAATTAAAGCTATGTGTTAAACTATCTGAATATCTAAACGAAATAGAAATCCTGCATAAAATATAATAAGATAATTGCTTGTAAAAAATTACTCATCTGCAGATAATGGATATCAAAAAGTTAAAAGAAGGCTTTTGTTTTATGAATTAAAAATATTCAAAAGTGTTTAAAGTAAAAATTATTTTAGTAGTTAAATATTAAAAATTCCATGTAGAAGACATATTTTCAATATATTTCTATGTAAATAAGAAAACTATTTTCAATATGCACCATTTTATGCTAAGCTTTTCAATATGCACGCTTTTATGCAAATATATATAATTAAAGCTGGTAAATTATTTTAGATTAGAAAAAAGTTTTTGTATGCAAAGTTTCAAATCTGAAAATGTCATTTTACAAATACAGTAATATAAATAATTTGTTTTTTTATTTAGTATTTGTAAAACGTTTTCATATTTTTTTTTAATATTGAAACTATATTGTTCACTCCTTATTAAATTTGTAGAAATTATTACCCTTCTGGCAATAAATTAACATTTTGAGCAATTCATAGATATTTAATTATAACACTATTTAGAAGTACATTATTTAACGGGTCTAAAAATGAGATAATTCAAATAAAAATATATTTTTATGTGTGTGTACGACATTAACTACATATAATTTGATTTGTATGATCATTAAATGCATTTAAAATATGCTTTAAAAAGTCACTATTGGTTTTAGATTTAAATTCTTAAATATTTTGCAATTTTATTTTTATGTATACTGTCTGTTTGAAAATTGTTCCAAATTTCAAGTTTGTAAAATCACCATAAAGAAAGGGTTATTATATTTGCATTTTGCAAAACTTAGAAGTAATATATATGTTATAAATAGGGAATTTTTTAGTATATTTTATTAGGTTTTCCATGTTTACAGTCTTTCGTAAAAACCATTTTACAAGAAGAAAATGTTGTTCAAGATAAATATAATTTTAAATAAAATAATTTTCAGTGAGACATATTCAAGGGCTTGAAAAATACAGTTGAAGTTTTATAAAAAAAAAATGAAAATATTTTAATAATGGTGTAGCTAAGATGAAAGTGTGTGATGATATTTTATAAAAAAGTAACTTAAAAATATTTTACATATTTTATTGGTTTCTTTTTTCCTTCAAAAAATGCAGTGAGTGTCTGAATTTAAAGACTTTTTCATTGTGTTATTTTTCTAAGCAAAATATAATACTTTTGTTAAATTCATAACAGGAAAATTATTCAAGCAATTTTTTAAACTATATATCAGATAAAATCATAAAAACAGTAAAAAAACTTTTTTCTCTTTTTATAATTTTGCCTGATGTAACAGCGTTTTTTTTTATTATTATTATTTTTTATTTTTATTTTTATTTTTTCAAAAAATAATACACAAAATTATAACAAAGTAAATAATTTTAAGGATTAGTATTCGCAACAGTTTATAATTCAAACAATAGTATTATATTTGCAGATACTTATAAAGAAATAATTTCTATGATTTGTGTGTGTGTCTATTTCTGTGTTCAGAACAACGTATGAAATAGTTCCTATTAGAGCTATAATATCATAATTTTAAATCACGACCAAGCAAAATAATTAACATTTCTAAGTTAAAAATAAATTTTCAGAACTTTTGCATATGAAACAGGAAATCATGATTATTTGACTTCTACTGATGAAATTTGGTTATAGAAACATGAAAAATAAAAATATTGGATTTGGGTTGGTAATTTATACTATGCAAGTGTACAAACTATTTTTAAAACTATATATCTTCATAACAATCGCTATACGAAAGTAAATATACTAAAACCTTATGATTTATTAGAATGTAATTGGATATTATTGACATATATTTACATATAAATACATAATGAAATCTGTGTATAAGGATATAGCTTTTGATATTTTCTATAAATAGAATATTTATATTTATTTATATATATATTAACCTGAAACTCCTTATTAAACTGAAAATTTATTTGATCAAATTGGAAAAATTTGAAGAAAATAACAACTATAACAAAAAGCATTTGGTATGCTTAATCAGGAAGAGATTCTTATTTTGCAACTCTGAAAAGATTATTCAATTTCCAGAATGTTTTTTCAATGTTTGTTGAAAATTTTTACTATTTTACAATGCATTCCCAATATATCCAATTTTGAGTTAATATTTGTGTTCATCTATAAATATTAAAATTTTTTGAAATTCTCTTTCTAATCCACAATTGCATTTAAAATTTTATTTATTCTAGGTAAAAAAGAAAGTTCTTGATGCTTTCAAGTTGCCATTAAATGAAGTAAGTATAAGTAACTTGAGCGTATAAAAGGCAGTCGTTAAAAAAGCAAGTCCATCGCGCACATTCTTCAATAAGTATTAAGTAAGGTAACAAAGAGAAATGAATATGTAGATAAATTCGTGTCCGTGTTGTTTGCTGTACGACTTCAAAGTGTGCTTATAAGCTGCATCATCAAGTTGTTGTATATGTCATGCGTTTGGAAATACTGCTGTAAACAATTTTACAGCACTATCACCCCAGGATACTGTTTCTCAAAGCACAAGACCACCTATGCACCCAAGCTTGATAATGCTTTGTGTCTGGTGGACTAGTCGTCAAGTGGTTCACTATGATCTGCTATGGGCAAACGGTCATTTAAGCTTGTTATTCCAGCAATTTGAACGTGTGCAACAGGCATTGCAATAGAAGGATCCAGCAGTGAAAAATTGCAAGGGCTTACTGTTTTTGACTGATAACGTAAGGCTGCATGTCGTGCGAGTAGCCAGGAATAACATACAGCTACTTGTTTGGGAGATTTTGTGGTATCCACTTTACTCACCTAACCTTGTCCCATCAGATTACCACCTCTTGCATTCCATGATTAAACATCTTCATGGAAAATCCTACAACACTGAAGCAACCTTGCAGTAAGCACTCACGGACTTCTTTGCGTCCGAATCCCCCAGATTTTACAGCAAGGAATTTGCACAACTGCAGACATGTTGACAGAAAGTTATACCGATGGTAATTACTTCGAGGTCTAAGAATAAGTTATACTCTTTAAAGGTCATTCTATTTTGGGTCATTGAAAGCTGCAAGAACTTTCTTTTCTACCTTATTTACATACAGGATGCACGTCATCAACTATAAAACGAATGTTTTAAGAATAGTCTATTAAAGGCAAAACAATCAAATTCTAGCTATTACATATTTTAATTGTTTACGAAAATTGTTTATGTATTTAAATGAATTAAGAGAATTTTAAAAATAACTTTTCTGGGCCAATTAAAATTCGACCAATCATCCACTATTAGCTTTGTATTTTGTAGTGTCATTTTAAACAACACCAGCCAATTTAAATGATACTTCACATCCTCAAAAAGATAGTTATTATAAATTATTTGAAATTTTCAAATGTTTGGTGAAAGCACGATAAAATAATTTTTAATTCATTTTTTAATATTCCTCATTGTTAACGTTTATATTTTTGTTATACCTAGAAATTACTTAAAAATTGCAGGATTAATTAAGATTAGTTCTTATCATAAAATCCCAAAGAATAAAAAATCCAACTTAATTAAACTTAATTTTATTCACTCCGCTTCAGTGGTGAGGTAGTCAGAACCATTTCAGTTCTGTATTGAACTGTACTCATGTTTGAATAAAATATAAAGATTTCCTTCCATTTCTTTTTTATATATTTATCTTGTTAGTTGTATATGTTTAAGTCATTCATTTAAAAATTATATTACGGTACCATTGCAATGCATAAAACAAAATCAAATACCACATTCCCATATAGTTGATATTCTTTTTCCAATATTAAAAAGAAACATTATATTATAAATTGTTCCTCAATGCTTTATTTTATTTAACCGTTTTTATAAAACAAACCGAATATTCTTAGTGAAATATTTAATAAAAAATATTTATGGCATAAATTGGCAGATAATAAAATTTTGGAATAGTTTATTCTAAAACTGAATGTAATATTTTTTAAATTGTAATATTTTTTAAATATGTAACCCATCTCATGAAATAAATACATAAAATTTGTAAATCCTTTTTGTGCATTTTTAAAACAAAATAACTTTAAACTGAGAAAACAATTAATTAATCCAGGCAAGCTCCAATAAAAGAACCAATGATACTGTAAGTCAGTCGTAAAATAAAATAAAATCTTTAAAAATTAATAAACAAAAAATCCACATAAGGAAAAAAACATCTCATTTAATTTGAAAAAGTTAATGACTCAAAACACAAACGAAGTCTTACAGCCAATTAAAAGCATGGTACTATATATTCTAGGGAAAATTATTATTTAACATTTTTTAAAGAAGAAAAAATCAAATTTTTCATTAACTCGCGTTGAATTTAATCTCCGGTAAAATATATATGTAAGAACATTAACATTAAAAAATAATTTCCTAAGGGAGTTTGATAAAGAGTATGAGGTTTCGTGAAACATATTATTAAAAAATATTAATATCCGAATTGTTTTCGTCTCTTAAACGCGACATGTTGGCTTATTTAAGAATTCCACAATTTTTTAATGATTTAAAATAAAAAGTTATAATGCCCAAAATTAGGTGAAAAAATCCCTTCTTAAATTGACGGTTATTCAGTTTCTTATTCTTATTAATGTTTCCTTTAGTATATATATATATATATATATATATATATATATATATATTGGTTGATTCTTTAACTGGATTTTACAAATTGAGGAGAGTAATAGTCTAGTCGAGGAATGATTACATAGGAACATATGATTGCTTTCTAGTCTGACAGGCTATAAAAAAGTATATTAAATTCCACCTGAAGAATTTTTATTAATATTGTTGCCACGGACAATATTAATAAAAATGTTTCTAATGTCCATGGCAACAATGATTCTCTCCATGAAATATTCAGCTGAATCCACAGACATCTCTCAAATTAAAGATTTCAGGCCCCCACAAGAAGCAATCCAGTAAGTTTTGGTCTGGTGAACAAGAAGACCAAGTCACAGATCCATTACAGCCAATTCATTGTATTGGATATATGATATTTAAGAAGTATCGGTTCAAGATGAATAAATGGACTAGGACTCTATCGGGTATGAACTACGTGTATCTTTGATTGGGAAGGGGAATAGCGTGTAGTAAACTTATAATCACTTGTTTCAAAAATATAGGTATGTTACACTGACTGGTCAAACGGTTTGTAAGGACTTCCCAGGTAAGCAATAAGGATATCTGCCTAGATTCATCCACTCCTTTTGAGGACTAATACCGTGGCGTTTGCATGAAGACCACCAATGAGTTGATTGCTCATGTTGAAAATGCCAAATTATATTCATGCGGAAAATTGTGAATCATTTTTCTTCATCCTCAGGATCCATTGCACAAAATCTGACCCGAAGGGATAATTACCTACATGCAAAGATTGCACTTTTTCCTGTAAAAATTGCCCCTTGTTCTTGCTTGATGCGTTTTTTTATTATTCTTCATTTCTTATTCTTTAATTGGAATATGACACGGTGCTCTATAATTTTATCCCAAACGATAGAGAAATATGAATGATCAAATTTTGAGAATGCTGATACTTGGGAATCTCAATTGTTTAAGTAAATAATCAAAATGCCTCTACAAGATATTAATACATTATTGACTATTGTCATTGAAATTCGTACTTTCAAAACACAATGCTCGACACATTTCTTCATTAAAATCTCAAAATAAGTTCTTATTAAGTTAGAATAACTCTTATGAGGTGTTGGTATCTTTTTTTAGTTTTGAGATAGTTTTATTTTAAGTGATGTGTAATCAAATATTTTCAGGTATATGCATACAAGTTCTTAAACATTTGAAAGAATTATTCATTATTGAACTTCATATAAAAATGCAAAATTTTGCATTTTTAAAGCTTTTCAACACTTTAAACATCTTATAGAAATAAATAAAAAAGATACACTTAATAAGGATACATTTTATTGCTGATTACTAAAAAAGGATTCTATGAAATATTAATTTTTATTCTTCTAATGTAAAACATCATAAAAAAAGCAATTCACTTTAGTTAAGATAAACAGAAAAAAATTATGAGAAAAACTAATAACATAATTTGTTTCCAATTAATTTTAAAATGTTTTACAAAATTGAATATCATTAAAAATATATTGCAACTGATTAAAGAATCAAGCATCTCGTGATTTAATATTGAATTTCATTAATACTCAACTGCTGTTAATCAATCATAAAAACCAAATTTAAAAAACTACTAAACGCTGATTTTCTTCTAAATATAATTCATAAATATTCGGAAGTCATGCAAATTTCGACTCACAATATTAAAGAGCATGTCAAAGAATAAGTGATTTATATGTGATTTATATATATATATATATATATATATATATATATACCATTTCATATTATGCAATATATTTAAATTTTGTTTGTTGGTGTTCTGGAATTCATTGGAAATTTTTGCAGGTAAAAATTGCTAACTATGATCATTAAATTTTTTATTAGTTATAAATATTTATTAACAACTTAATATTTTAAATAAAGGAACTCCAGTTTATCATTAATACGCTATGGGAAGAAATATTTAGTTTTATCGAGAGAGAGAGAACCGAACAAAATATATCTATATTCCCTAATATAGAATCATTGACTTTCTAATATTGAGTTAAATTGATTTTCTTTCAGCAAAGATATCTTTCATAAATCATATCAGAAGATAATTAACTTGGTATTAGATATTTTATTTATAAGTGGTCTCAAACATGATTTTTCCATAAGCCTTTTATTAGCTTATGATTACAAGGTTTTTCCAATGTAATCCCTTTTATTTAAAAAAATGTATAAACATCATTAATTTGTGAATAGTAATGAGATTTCTATGAATTGAGAGAATCAAAGACCCTATACTTTTCATACTTATTACAATTCATAAATTTAACTTATTAGAATAAATTTGAAATGTTAATCAACAAATAAGATTTCATATGCATTTAACTATATTAATTTTATAAATTATAATGTGTTTTAATAATATCAAAGCAGAATTTATTTTATATTTGAGTTAATTTGCTTTACACTGAATCAAGAAAGTTATTTTCTTAATTACTTCGAAACAATTTCAGTGATTTATTTTTTATGTTTGAACCCCATATTATTAAACATCTATTAAATCATTTTTCATTTGACTTATATTTCTAATTGATAATTTTTGACTTGAATTATTAAATGTGTCACTTCAACTGGCATATACTTTTTAAACATTAAATATGTATATAGTACTTTCTTTAAATAAAGACATCGTTATAAATTTTTTCAGTGCCCATGAGCCCTTAAGAAATAATTTTTAAAATTTAATGATGTACAAAGCAATAGTTCTTCTGAACGAATTCGTCTAAATATATAAGTCAGGTCTTCGATTTATAAGGTATGATTTTATGCAACGCTAGGACAATGAAAATCCTATTCAATCAAGAAAAGGCAAAGGATGCTTTAAAAACAAGTATGGTCAAATTAAAAAATATATTTTAAGCTCCTGTTGATATTTTTAAGCGAAAAAAGCAAAAATTTTCAATTTCATTCGCTTAATAAACTCTCAAATGGTAAATTTTAAAAAAAAATACAAAGCTTAAAATTTCAAAAAAGTTATTCAATTTTAGAATTTATAATATTCAAGAATTAATAAGAATTTATAATATTAATCATATATAATGTCCATAGAATTTATAAAATTTAAAATTTATAATAGAATAAAAATGTATAGATTGCAAACCAAATTAATAAAAGTGATGAAGTAGAAGTAATGGAAAAATAAAATTCTTTCCTTATTTCAAAATTCCAAATTCTACACTTTGGACCATTATTATTTCCATAATCATTATTATGTCCATAATAATGATCTAAAGTGTAGAATTTGAAATTATGATGAGGTTTAAAATGTTGGTTTGTCATCAGCAATTTGAATCTAACGTAATCTTTAAGAAAATTTCAGTACCGTATCTTGAACTTAAAAAGAAAGACGTACATTTTATTTTAACAAAACTCAAAGTCTTTGAATTTACCTATTAAGAGGTCTAGAAATCAACTTATAATGAGAAACACCTACAATAATTTAAATTATTTTATAACTCATCTTAGTTAATATTTTAAATATATCCTTTTTTTATTTAAAATTATAATAATTCGTGCCTTCTCGTATATCACATATATATGATCAATAGTATTTTTCAGACTGAAGAACAATTTTTTTTTTTAATTAAAACCATGTATACAAAATTGTTTGCAGTAAATAATTTATATTTTTCCTCCGCAGTAAAATTCATTTTTAAATCAGAAGAAAGATATTTAAAATAAAAATATAATCTAGGTAAAAAATACTGCCACTGAATTGAATATTCCAGGCAAAAAGTAATATGAAATTATCAAATTTATATGCTAATGAGTATCCAGACATTTTTAATCGAAAGTTAGATTACTTATACTTAGTTTTAAAGTAAGAAATAAACCTAACTAAATCTATCTACCTCTTTAAACTATTTTTTAAAATTATACATTTTTAACTCATGGTAAAATATAATTTTTTTCTTTTAAAGAACATTTTAAATGTTGCTTGAAACTTGGCGTAATCATTGAAGATGAAGTAATTTCATTGCTTAAAAAAAACATGAAATAATATCATTTTTTCAAATTTTGCGTAATCACTAACGAAGAATTAGTTTCGGTTGTTTTTCTTAAATTCAAAAACATGATATAGGAAAGATAATGTTAAATAATTAAGAAAAAGATTATTGAAATAAGAATAACAAGATACAGAATATATAATTTCATTAAAGGAAAGCAAGCAAAAATAATTAAATTTGAATTAAGTTGGATTTTTAAGAATTTCATTTCTTATTTAATATTTTTTGATTCTTAGTATGCTTTAATGATGAATTCTCATTATACTTAAATAATAAAGTTATTTTTTGATTTTTATTTTATAATAATTTAATTTCATACGTTTTTTTTTTTTTAAATTACTTTGAAATCTTATCTTGTTAAAATTTTAATTTATTGATTCCCCAAAAAATTGCAATCTTCATGTTAAATTTTTTCATTATCAATATAAATTACAGTATTATTTATCCTAATCATCGTAATTATAATTTTGAAATTAAATACCCTTAATTGAATTTTGAAATATATTTTCAGCTGAATCTCTTATATTGCGATCTTTGTATAATGTTTCTAAGGACTATAATCTTTAAATATATAATATTTAAAATATACATGTTTGCTATACCATAAACTAAAAAAGCATTATAAAAAATTTTAAAGATTTAATCGAGTACTAAAAGTAAATAATTTTGAATATAAATTGGATATTACTTTATGATTATAATTTGGTACCAAAAATAAACAATTTGAAATTTAAATTTTATAAATGTGTTCTCTCAAAAATTTATTTCTCTTAAAAATTTATTAAATGTTTATATAAAACAAGTCGAATTTGTTCACAAATCTGCAATTTTTTTTCTTCAAATAAAATCATGAAATTCAAATTATTCAAAATGCATTAAATCATAAATATTTTAATAAGTTCATTGTTTTTACTAACCAGTTTGTACTTACTTTAGTTTTACTATTAAACGTATCTAAGATAACATTAATAATAAAATTGAATAAAAAGATAGTTTTTGATTCAGTTCTATTATTAAATTTTCCATATCTATATCATGATAAAAATTCATCTCTTTAGTGTTTTATATATCACTATTGGCAACATTCTTATTTCATTAACATTCATTTCTTGTTTAAAAAATAATTCTGATTTCGCTAAAAATTGACAGATTTTATTAAATAAAAGACCACACACATACTATTATTTCATAATACATGCCGTATAATATATCCTTTAATAAATTTCACTTCTTTAAATAAATTAATTCAATTCAAAACTAAGTTTCTTATATCGTTTTATATTTAATTTTGAATTTTCTAAGAAATTTCAGTCGTTATGATCGATGAATTTTTCAATTTTATAACATGAAGAATGCATGTTTAGATACAGTAATGTTGATAAATTGTTAAATCTTTCAACAGAAAAGTACATATATATCGTTTCAATGATAAAAACCTTGAATGAAATCCTATTAAAAAATTAATATAAACATAACTTTTAAATTAAATTTATAAAGTTTTATTAGTCATAAAACTTGAAATAAATTTAATTTAAATTCAAATTTCATTTCAAAATATCATATACAAATTAAAAGAAACAGTACAAATTAAAAGAAACATTCTAACAAATTAAAAGAAACAGTCTAAAAATTTAAGCAAAAAATAATGAAAAATTAAATCACTTAAAATGAATGAAATAAAATAATGCCTGAGAGTGAGCATAAAAATCATTGATGAAATCTTGGACATATAAATGTATTATTTCTTTAAAATACTTTAAGATATAAATTCTATTTTATTTTCGTTTGAATATCTTAAGTGAAATGAAAACAAGAATTCATAGTTTCAATATAAAACTTTTTATGAAATAAAAAAGTTTATTTTTAAAAAAATTGAATTGATCAATTTATTTAAGAAACTATTACTTGGTGATAATCATTCAATACACTCATGTTCATATAAGTCGAATACAACATCGAATTTAATTAGTCGAAACATTCAAATAAGTAGTGATTGGCCTTTTTCACTGCCGATAACCGGTTTCCTACGACGAAGAAATCATTCAATAAAAATAACTCCAAAATTACTGAGTAAAACATTTTCTGGCGATAAAATATTTCTAAACCTAAAGATTTATATGTATTGAATTTAATAAGTCTATATTTAGTTTTCATTACTGCAGTTCAATGCACAAGAATCCATTTCAGAGAGTTTTCAGGTAGCTCTTTATGAAGCAATTTCGAACATTTGTTTTAATTAAAAGCTCTTCCTTTAAAGTTTTCATTGAGTTTATTTTTCAATAATAATTTTAAATTGGTTGTTATGTTAGTTATAAACATATCAGTTCTAAATTTTAAAATATTTTAATAACATCAACGAATTTTTATCACTTTGATTTATATTTTAGCATGTAGGAAGTTTTAATTCATGAAAAGAGAAAAAATATTAAATGAAAGTAAAAAAGTTAAAAAGGAAAAACAGTTCAACTCTTGGAAAAAAAATGTATTTTATTTAAACTATTATCATCTGAAATTCTTTTATTTAAAATATTCCATGTCAAATTATTAACTCATCTATTGTTTTTAATTTTGCTACTAAATCTTGCTTGAATAGATATGTCAATTTGAATAGAAAACAGATAAACATTAAAATTTTGATAAAAATACAAACACTAAGAAATTAAAATAAAATGTTATAAAATTTATAGCTATTATGGAGACAATGAAAAAAATTGATGGAGTGAATCCAAAAATCCTACATTTTCTGAAACAATTTTAAATATTTATAAAATTTTAATTTTTGAGTCCTTTTCTTTTAATTCAGATTATTTCAATTAAATATTATTAACAAATTGACTAAATATTTTTAAAAATAATGCTTTTATTATATTTTTCTAAAACTGTTTTATTTTTTTTTTAGTTGGGATGATATTCATGAAACTGAATATAAATGATTTTATGAAATTTAATTTATTTTATGAAAACTTAATTAACAGATTTATGTTATAAAGCTTTAATTTTTAAAATTTATCAAAGTTATAAATATATAACATCAATTTAATCACATAATATTTCATATCAGAATAAAGTATGAAAATGATTTTTGTATACCATATTAATAGCATTATAAATAGCTACGAAAATAAATAATTATTTACTAAATCAAAATTGATGCGCTTATTAGTGTATTAGCTTCAATTGATTTATTAAACACTTGAATTTTATATGAAATCAACCAGCAAACTATTAAAAATTTCCATTATTAATGAAGGAAAATCAAATAAAAATAGAATTTATATACTTATATTTTTCTTCAAATAATAATTTTTTAAATGAACATATATATCTATGTCTATATTTAAGATTAGTTATAATTTTATGACACATTTATAAGAAGTTTGACTGATTTTTATTCATCCTAATTATTTATGTTTTAAAATTTTTAATTTTTAATTTTCAATTTTTTCAAAATTTTTCTGCCTAATAAGGAATATTTAATTTTTTTCTTTACCGTCCTTAGGTAAACATTCAAAATAACTGGTTTTAGAAGCTGTTTTTAGGATTCAAAACCAAAGCTCTTCCAAGATTGTGATTTAGACATGAAGAAGAGTAGAAATTGATCCATAATTTCAAAAAATTAAAAAGGAATTTAAAAAAATTGGAAAAAAAAAGTTTTGAGATATGTTTAAATTAAATTAATGCTATTTTCTTCATGATAATAAAAGTTTTCATAATGTGCAGATATATTTAGGTGAAAATAAATATTTTTATGTTGTGCATAATATTAATTTAAGAAAAATGTAAGTTATGGGTACTTGCAAAATGAAAATTCTGAAATGTTTCATTCAGATTACGAATTGGAACAAAAAGTACCACATATAGAGGAAGATTACGCATGCCCGTCGAAATGCTCTCAAAATAAAGTTCACGCAGATGCTCTTTAGAACAAGATGGACAGCAAAAGGGGTGGAGAATCTGTTGCGCTTGCGCCTCCATCCCGGGGGAGTTTGGGATTGTAAAGGAAAAGAGCGCAGACGATGACGCGGATTCGAAGGAGTTAGCCGCTTTCATCTGCCTGAACTGTTTGACGGAAAAAGTTCCTCTGCCAGTTTCCTCTTTTAACAGCAAACGATATTTCATAGAACTTTATTTTCTAGCTTCAAAAAATAAAAATTATCGCTTGCTTGTAAATTATTTAACCTCCGTGTTCTCAGTCGATATCATAAATTATTTGAAGAAACTTTTCATTTCAAAATAATAGCATTTTTAACGAAACATATTGGTGTCAGCGGGTAATTTTTTTCAGATTTATTTCGGAAAAACATCTGCAGACATTTTCTAAAGCAGATTTCCAGTTTTAGAAATTGCAACAAAACTCTTATTAATGTAAAAAATATATTTTAATTTTTTTATCATAAAAAGAAACTGAACTTTGAAAATACGAACAATTAAATTAAATTGAAATATAAATTATTAAAACTATTTTGTGTGTCACAATTGTCTTGCATTGTTTCTAAGGCGCAAATGATAGAAAATATTACAAACTATTTTGCTGTACAACTTAGTTTCACTCCTCTCTAACTTTAATCGTACCGAGAGATCGAACACCTGTTGCGCTCTTCAAAAATTGTATAGACATTAAATAATTGCTGCGTACAGAAGAATTCTCACAATTTCAAGACAATTACGAGTACAATTTTCTGCAAGTGAAGAACCAATTATTTGAACTGCAAGTCTGCAGGTTACGTATTATCCTTGAGAAGAATATAAGCATCAAGAGGTGAGTGAAATTTGCAGATATTTTTGAATTCAATTTATATATTTTGTTTTACATTTTGAGCATTGCTTTACAAAATACTAATCTGAAATTGTATTAATAAAACTTCATTCCCGAAACCTTTATTAACACAAAATAGCAGTTTTAACATTTAAATCAATGGTATGATTGTATCTGCATTAAATTACTTTAGTTTTAGTTCTGAAATTTAAATATGAGGTTAATGAAAGTAAATACGAATGCAAAAAGTTTATAAATTTTTATTGTGCATTACAAAAAAAAATTATTGGCAAAAGGAACTGAAATCATGTTTTACGTTATCTTAAAAAGTGTTATGTAATTACTTTGCTTTAAAATGCAAGAGATCAAATAAGCTTGGTAAGAAGAAGGAACTTGAAGCTAAGCGTAACTAATAAAGCAAGTTTTATGTGTATTTCTGTGAAAAAAATTAATTTCCATAAGGTGATACGAATACATTTACTCACAAAAAATTTTTAGGTATGTTGGATCAAAACTTTCTATTCATTTTGCGTCTTATATTGTTAATAACTGAAAAAATTTAAAAAATGCTTTTTTTTTTACAAAAAATATTTTATTAATATATTAAATTACTTAACACAATTGAATAAACTAATCAAATCAAGAACAATAATTAAAATTGCTTGTTTTAATTTAATCATACTGTTATAAGCACAATATTGCTTTCAAAAACTACTAGAAATTAAATTTTTATTTTATGTTTCACCTGTATTTTTAATTTAAGTTGTGTTTCTGAAATTTTTTAGTAAATTTTTTTGAAACAATTAAACTACAGAAATAAGAATCATGTTTTTATTAGACTTTAATTAGTGTTACTTTAATTAAATTAAAATCCTTATTATATTTGAATTTTATTTTAATATACATTCGATTTTCTAATATGATCAAATTAATTTTATTTCAACAAATAATGCAGAAATGAATATAAGATGAAAAATAATTTTTTTGTATTTAGCAAAGACTTATTTAATCAATGATATTCTATTCAATAACTAATCTATGGATTCTTTTGAGCACATAAATTTAATATCTTTCCTTAAAAAATATTTTTAATCATTTTCAAAAAATATGCATGCAATTAAATGTAAAAATTTATCAAATCATATACCTTTAAAAACATATTAAATAAAGATTCGTATAAAACATACGAATAGATACTTAACAATGGTAATCAAATATTAAAAATCTAAAATATATATAGATGTTTTTCTTTTATAAGCAAAATGAATGATTCAGAGTAAATTTTTCCAAATATATATTATTTTAGATATTTAAACAAATCAATATTCAAGAAATAATTTATGAAGTGAAGAATAAAAATTATTTTTTTGAAAACATATGTAAGCGCATATATAAAAATCACATATTTGCTTTTAATATAAAATATAACCGAAGATTATTAAATTTATTACCAAAATGAGTGCGGATTTTAAGTTTGAAACTATTTATTAAGTTTCATTTTTTAAAATTTAAATAATTTCTGTCCTTTTTAATATTTTATCAGTTGTGATTTAAACATACTATAATGGTAAAATGAATGAATAAATGAATAAAATGAAATATAAAATTGCTCTATTTTAAGAAGAAAATATTTTCTACCTGATAATATATCATAATTTTAATTATGTATGTTTAATGGTAATATTTTATTGTAATTTTATTGTTACTATTAACAAATATCACTAACTGATTTTTTGTATTTCAGATATATAATATTTTCTATTTTTAAATATTATTCTCATGATATACTTAGAACTAGGCTGCTGTACAAATTAATTAATTATAAAAAAAATATTTTATCACCAAGAATTAAATTCTGTTAACATTATGGACAGAAGCAATTTTGATAATTTGAGTTTTATATAATTATTGAATTTAAACGTGGTAATAAATGCAAGTTATTTATTGAATTGAAAAATATATTACTTTAGTAGAATGAAAGAATAATTTCTTATATTTTCACTGTCATTCACAAAAATAACCGTAATTTCACACTCCATTATATAAGCATTAGTATCAAACGTATTACAAGAATATTTTATGTTATTTACATGAGAACTTTTAGGATTTTGAAAATTAGGCACTTTATAATTTGTGTCTTTTATTTAATCAGTAATATAATGATGCGAACTTGAAGAATTGCATGTTAAATTGAATAACTGTTTGAAATCATTAAAATAAAATAATAACATTTTCACTACATCTACGAGAGCATTCGTAATTTCAAGACTAAAAAAATAAAATTTATGAGCTTTAACAGCAAATATTAATAAATTGAAAACATAATTATAATGTTTTTAATCTCAGAACTTCGAGTATCATAATTAAAATGAACTTAATGATCAAGATTAAATTAAACTTCGAAAATATTTAACAAATTTTTTAATAAAAATGTATAAGACTTTGATTTATTTTCAGAAAAATGGCATTCTTTTTTTCTATTTCAAATTAAAAAAAATTATTATGAAAGTAAAAGAAATATTACATAAATAACTAATTTCAACCTTAGTATGTGTAAATTATTGATGTAAATTGTTTTAAAACATTAAAAATTAATAAAATTTACTTTTAACTACTAATTATAAAGAAAATTAAACATTATATAGTTGCTTTAGTTTAAAATAAAAGTAGCAAAATCTTAATTAAGTACATCGAAATGCATCACTGCAGAAAATAATTTTATGAAATAGTAAGCGACATCACATTTAGTTATATTATTCAATAAAATATGTAGTATAGAGTCTAATAATTAATTGAAGTTTCTACCATATGCTATTATTTCAGGTAAATAAAAGATTATCAATAACTTTTGAAGATGGAACATAATAAAATTATTTAAAATATTTATATTTCTATTTTCAATTTCAAAGAATATACCAAATTACTATATATAAGTTTTCGAAATATAATATTGACATTAAAGAAACATTTTTAATAACTTAACATTTTATTTAGATATTTTACATATTTATGATTTTTTCATGGCAGTTATCTAGTGTTATTATTAATATAAACTAAGTTGAAATATTTTATAAAAATTATAGCTAACATTAAAATACAATAAAACATCGAAAATGAAATTACAAGGCATTTTAGTGTTTAAAAGCTGATTAATTATGAAAGAAATTTTAAAACACAATAATATTCATCAATTATAAAAGCTTACAAACCAAATCATTTCTTGATAATTAATATTTATTTAAAATAAAAATGTATTTTTTTTTAAGAATTAATATTTTCTAGTCGATATCTTCACGGAAAAATTTTCATTAATTTTATTTACAGTCCTTTGAGGATATTCTAATTAATGCACTGGTTGTATCTTATAAGCAAGCACGTTTTACGCATAATTTAGGTGAGAAAAATTATGCATCCGCCGCATCAATCGATTTTTTGTTTAAATGAAAAATCCAAGGAAATTTATCTTCACATAAATCACTCCATAATGATACAGAGATTTTGTTTGAAAACTACATAATAACAAGTAATAATAGCTTTAACAAAAATTTAATAATATAATTTTTATCCAAAACTAATTATTATTTCTAAAGAAAATTTTATATGATGCAAATATTGTTTAATTAAAAGATAAAAGTCGCTTTAATTGATAAAGAAATTCCTTTGCGTAAATAAACAATAGATTAAGGAATTTTCACAATACGTAATTTTTATTGAAAATCTAATTATAATAAAACATTAAATCTCATTTAACTTTTTTTCTGTTAATAGATATTTAAAAAGTGTTTGTAAGTTTAATTGATTTTGATGTTAAACACATTTTTAAGCCAAATACTTTTACCCATTTCAAAGAATATCACAAATATTTTACTCTTTCAATATATAATTCGTAAGATATTTAATAAAACTATTTCTATTTGGAAATTATTAATATTTGCAATTATTTAAATAGCCCTCTCAAAGTAATTACAGACCAATTTTATAAACGCATGAATTATTTTTTATTCGCTATTTTTACTCTCTTAAGTTTTTTAAATAATCAATACAAACAGAATTAATTTTAAGAATTATTAAACATATTTAAGTAGTTCTTTCATTGCACAAAGTAAAAGTAAATTATTTCCATAATTTGAAAAATGTTAGAATCGAAGGATTAAAAGTACATGATTAAAATTCAACGTTTTAATGTAGTCATAGCAAAATCTAATTATAATATTTTATTAATTATTTGAATGTATTCAGTAGTTTCAGTTAATTATTTCTCACTCTCATTTAAGGCATAATTTTTAAATATAAGATACGTTACTTACAATTATATAATATTTTTCACGGTAAGTATATATGTATATATATTTACCGTAAAAACATATATACGTGAACGTATATATATATATATATATATATATATATATATATATATATATATATATATATATATATATATATATATATACTTATTACTTAAGAAATTTTAAAAAACATATTAATTAAAATTTCAGATATTTCAAAGTATAATTATTCTTTTTAAATTGAACGAAATATGAAATGAATTAAATAATACAAATTTAAAATTTGAATGCTGTGAAGTGCTTAAAATGTTTCTTACTTTTAATAAATCTTTAATATAAATATATTTAAAAACTTTTGAAAGCAATTATTTTTATTAAATGTTGAATTTCTAATAAAACTCAATTACTCTAAAAAAGTTTGAAAATGAAGAATAAAAATAAATTAACAATTAACATTTAAATCAGCCAACAAGCATGAAAAGGAATAAACAACGTGTTAAAGTATAAAGCTTTTTTTTCAATAAAAAGTAAGCATTATTCTTTTTAAGTATCATATCATAATTTATTTCAGTTACAAGTTGCCTTATTTCTAATATGTCTACTTCTGTAACTTAAATACAATAACATGCACGCAAATTTTCATATCACACAAATTAACTCAATATGCTTTTAATTATTTTCAGAGTTCTGTAGCGATTTCACCATGTAGTAGTTATAGTCTAATTAACCTTTGTTTTGGTTTAATTTTTCTATTTTTCCAGTGTCATTCAACACTAATCAACAGAAATATCCTTAACTGGAACTCAAAGTAATTCAAGTACCTCTCATTATAAGGGTCAAATTTTAAAATGCTATCCCTAACAAGCCACTTAAGGCATGTGAAAGGAACAATGTCATTAAATATTTTCAATTTTAATGATTACAATTCCTATTTTAAAGCTAATAACAATTATTACTCATCAATAAGTATTTCTCTTTTCTATTTTTAAGTCAGAAAATCGATAAAAAAAAGTTACTTTAAAGTATATATATATGCACATTTTATCCAAAATTGTCTTGTAAATGGCTTTAATACCTTTAAAATTGTATTTGAATTCTTAGTTTTTATGCAGTTTAAAAACTACATTAAAATTAAGAGTTGTATTCTTTCATACTTTTTATTTTTCCCCGATGTAAATTATTCTATTAATATGTGATCTCATATTTCTATCCCCTTTAAGAACTGTCATATTTTAGTTAAAATTTGTGAATTTAGTAGCCTTTCAAATTTAGAATATGTTGAGAGGGAAATTTTGTGATTAAATCAATTCAAGGGAAACAAATTTTACTGTGTATTTTTGGTGTAAATTTTTATTGCTATTATGCTTCTAGTTCTTTTGTCTCATTTTTGTATTTTGTAACCAAGTTTAAATTCTGACAAATTTTCTTCCCCACTGGGTGCAACTTTTATGATTATTAAGTACTACTCGTTATTTTTATTCTTGGACATTTTGGACATTTTCGGATTCGTGAGGGTCGTCTAGCTCTGCTAGACGATCCAGATATTAGAAGCAACAACTCAGTATTTTAAACTGTCAAGCTTGTACTGTTATACATTATTTATTATTAAACCCCCTTCAAAACATTCTAAATAACTTTATCAGGCATTATACATCTTTTCTGTGCTCCCCAGAGATTTATATTTCAAGTATTAAAAGATATATATATTTGATAATAGATATAAAAATAATTTTTATGCTTACTAAATATTACTAATATTACTTTAAGAACCTTTTTCACATTAGCAAACTCGATAATTTTTTATTGTTGCTGAATATAATTTATTCCCTTTTTTATCTTGCTCAATGTTGCAATTTATATGTCTTTTTACTAATATCAACATGCATAACTTTTAAGCATTTCTAGTATAAGCACTTCTCTGTCGAAAAACAAACAGCTTTTTATCACATAAAGTCGGGAGATAAAATACGATGTAAATAAAAACGCTGAAATAGTAGAAACATTGGAAGAAGCTTTTAAACATGGAATTTTTTTTGAATGAACCACATACACTATTTATAATGCCGACATGTTTATAACGCTCAACATTCAAACTCCGTGGCAGTTTCCCACCTATCGAATAAGAAGGTTGTTTTAAATTTAAATACTTTTTACTAAAGCTGTTTATCCTCATGAATTCGAATAATTTTCTAGTGAACCATGTTCCTTTGGTAATTTCTAATTAAATCTATTTAATGTGAACATATCTGCATGCTAGAATTACGAAGAGCTGCATAGTTATAAAAAGACTAGTTATAAAGTATAAACTTTTATGGTTTTATTGTTTAAACTTAATTTCATTAATACGACATTTGCACATTTTTAGTTCTTCATTTATTTTTCATTGGAATACTTCAAAATATTAGATTACCTGTAAATTTAAAATAAATAGTAATTTTTTTTATTTAATTTAACTTTACTTGTGTAAAGATTTTACAAGTAAAATATACCTTGTTTGTTCTTAAATACTCACACCCAGAATATTGAACCATCTAAAGTTTAATTTTTTTCAACCACATATTGAACTACATTTTATAAAATATATGATTCTATTTCTTACATTTGTAATTTTCGTAAAGCTGTGCTTCATGATAAGTTTCAAGAAGGAACATATAAATAAAATAGCTAAATTGAAGTTAACTGGCTCTATTAGATCAACATTTATTTTAGATACCATATTATATTTATAAGTATTATATTATATTAAGATAAACCATCAAAATTATGAATTATTTGTAAACTAACCTCATTGATTCAACAGATGTTTAAATCAGTGCTTGACACGTGTTAATAACTAGTAATATGAAAATTCCATAAGAAAAAGTAGCGCAGTAAAATAATATTAGCGGTTCACAAGTACCATATATTTTTTATCACGGCAATGTAAATGTAGAAGAAAAGCATTGTAAATTTCAAGATGAATAAAATAAACTGAAAAGAAGAGACTAAAACTAATGATTCCTGCACAACACTAACGAAAAATTGTATCAAATAATAAAGAATTAAATATTGAACATTATTTTTGTAAAACAAATGTTTTGTAATAAAATACATCATCTGAGATAAAGGGAAAACAGCAGTGAGGAAATTACATTGAAGAAATTTAAAAAATCAAGTTCATTAATTCGACTAGTAGCATTCTTCCATTAATATTACTGTAGCGAGTTATGCTCTTGCCAAGAATGGGAAAACCTTTCATATATGAAGAATGCTATGAAATGATTTTTAAACTTGACTGATTTCTTTTTTCAGGATTTAAAAAATAAATAAAGTTTAAAAAGTTAATGACTATACGGGGGACAATTGTCCATATGAAAAAATATATAATGTATTAATAAATTGCTGACTTAGAAGTATCATCTGAATTTTCTATTACTTGAAATAAATCGTGTTTTGGAAAATATAGAACACAAGTTGCACTTTTATAGCAGTATGTATCCGAGACAGGTAATCCTGCAGAATTATTAACACTAGTCTCTGCTCCTTAATGGTGAAACTCATGGACATTATATGTACTTCTATTTTGGAAAACTTAATGATAAATAATCTTATATTTCTTCAGATGTAGCACTAGATACAGCAGGTAAAATCAAAAAATTCTTCTCATTCTTCAATGAAAAGTTACGTCAGGATTTCATTTCGTTTTATTGTGAATTCATATAGAAATACTTTGCATAGAGATATATTTCTAAAAGGATTAGGAAAGTATATATATAATAAATTTGGTCGCTTAGGTAATAAACTTAAATATAGCCGGGAAATTTCTTCATAGATAGTTAATCTAGATTATTTCAGGAAGAAAATATCCAATAGCCTGATATTTCACTGTAAAAAAGAACGTTGTCTGAGCAGCAGGTTGAGCATAGAAAAATTTCGTTTCGTACTCAGAATTCTGACTTCAAAAAGAAGCTGAATATTTTAAGCCAAGTAATAATGAGAGGCTTAAAAGTTTTATTCATTCATTATCAGTTTTACCACGTTTTACACATTCAATTAGGAGTTCCATTTCTATAAAAATTTCGATTTCAAAGTAAAAACGGGTTTTAAAGCAGATATTCACTGAAAAAAATTTTTTTAATACTAATGTTATTTGTATATATGTTTGGTTCTTTAAAAAAATATTTATCATGGTGGTAAAATTTTAAATTTAGAAAGATAGTCGATTTACGTCATAACATAATATAATATGAAATAGAAGTCAATGGGGAGATTGCAGTGAATAAAAGCACAAGGGATATTTAAGGGTAAATATTTAATCAAAATAATTTAAAACAATTTAAAATATTGATTTGTAACTTAATTTTTGTAAATTTCATACAGAAATCATCTCTAAACATAAAATTTAAAATGAATCTCTCCTTTTTTTCTGTTGGGAAGAAATTCCTTCAATGAAAAACCTTAAAGCATGTTTGAAGATACATTTTCACAAATGTGAAAACACTAATATTTCAAAAAACATGCTACTGAAAAATTTTTTTAAACAGGATAAACATTTTTTAAATTTTAGTCTAATAAAATATATATGGTATCACAATCCTTCTATCAACGAATTCATTATCACTTTTAATATTGGATTAATTAGAAGAATTAATTTTAATTCAGAATTAACTACACTAATCCAGGCTTTTTCTCTAAAAAAGAATCACAATTTTACAAAAGTTAGATGAATTGATAAGATTAACACACAAAACTTATCGATTTTTACTTAGATGGTATTTTCTTTGAGAGAAAAATCTCTAATTTTACATACTTCACTTAAATAATGCCATCCACAGAAGACTACAGAGATCTATCTAAAATACATATCATATGGAAATATATCATATAAAATTATATAAATATCTAATTATTAGATCTAATAAATTGAGAAAATTAATAGATCTCTGAACTGCCTTAAGTCAAAAATAAATTGTTACTATAATATCAAACTCAAAACGAAAAGATTATAGAAAATAAAACCTATAAAAAGTAAATGCTATGATAATATTGGAAAGAGTCTTCATTGAATCTATCTGAACTCATATATCTGTTATTAGAAGAGAAAGAAGTATTTTGACTACAAAATTATTCTCACTTGTGAAAAGTCACTTTATTATATCTGTGCATTCTAGTACAATCAAGCAATTATGCAGATGAAGTGACTATAATTATTCGTGGTTCATTATAAAGAAATAACCAAAACATTTCTTCGAAAGGAATTGATTAAGCAATTTATTGCACTTATTTATTTTATTAATTTATACAAATTAAAGCCTGCTGAGCAATTTATTAAGTTGTCACTATTTCTGAGACAAAGATTCCAAATTAGAGTATTACAGCCAATCTAACTAGAATTGGCAAAACACTGATGAAATGTGACATAGATTGCGTTTAATTTTATTAGTCTGTATGAAAACATTTTCATGTGTGATTTTAATAGCTCTTTTTTATGTATGAAATAAAATAAATCAAAAGTATAAAATTAAAAAATATTCATGTTCATCTTATTTGTAAATCTCTGTTAAATTGAAAGAAGTATAATCTTAAATCCATGCATTTTCTCAATGATGAGAGCGTTACAATTTAGACACCTTCAATTCGATTAATATGGAAATGAGATTTAGCAATTGATATTTAAAATGAATTTAGATAGTTTATAATATATGTATATACCTTATTTATATAACGGATTGGGATGTCCTGGGTTCTAATCCTGATTAGGGCATGGATCTACTTTATCTTTCTCCTGTCTTTGTCCTTTCTCTGTATGAATAGAATATTAATGGTTGCCTACCCTATAAATGGGTACCTATGACATTTTGTGTATTGAAGAAGTCGGACTCCACACCAAACTACGATACAGTTGAAAAAGTGGAGCAGCGCACCCTATGCTTCCAGGATGACTGGCACTTGACAAAAAAAATTATATATTGAATTTATTTTTCAAGTAACTAATAAAACATAAGACACAAAAATATATTGATAATTTCTTTAAAATTGATGTTTAAAATAAACTGAGATAATTTATATACCATATTTATAGAAATTAATGTAAGAAGAAAATATTTTGAAATAATATGGAAAAGCAATAAAACATATCATAATAATTAATGGAAGATAATGTAAGCTTTTCATACAAATGAAGTGCAGATAATTAATATTGCATAATTTTCAATAAAAACATTTGATGGTGCACTTGAAGTACGCACATGCTCATAAATTAAGAATAATCAAGAAGCACACGGAAATCAAAACGCTAAAAGAAAAATCCCACCTGTAGAAATATATATCACACACACATGATCAAGTATTATATACAACTTATAGGAAGGCACCTCATGACGCCGAGCGTACGCCACAATGGCAGAGTGTAAGAGATTGGTATATAAGAACCTGTAGCATAGAAGGAAATGTGTTCACAACCGATCCGTACTGCGATCCCACAGGTATGGCACATAGGACGCATGTAAATGATGTGTTACGTTGTAGAATTATCGGTTGCCTGAAATGCTGGCATACATAGAATGGTACATTAGTAGAAAAACTCAGAATCCTCTATAGTATCATCTCTAGACTGTGGCAATGATTCCAAAATGATCAAAATGTTAATATACCTTACAGCCCAGGTTGTCCATGAGTGACAACGCCAAATGAGACCGGTATTTGGCAATCACCACCAAAAGAAATATATGGAGTGCATTAGCGGACTTATCACGTCATCATCATCTATAGGTACGATTATTTCAAGGCAAATATTGTACAAATTATGATGCAGTATGGTCTATATGCTCGCAGGCCTCTCAGATGTGTTCTACTCATAGCAACTCCTGTCTCCAGCATTCATTCTGGAGTAGAGAATATACAATGTGTATACCGTCACAGTGAGCTTGAGTTAAGTTTTCTGACGACTTGAGGTTTAGCTTGCAGTCCAAATCACTTCTGAAGTTCATATGGAGAATGCCAAGTACTCAGTACCACCAAGATAACATGACGTAACGCCAATATAACGGGGATTCAGGAGTGTTCCTCTGAGGAGGTATTATAGTAAGCTCTAGAACAGACACACAGATCTGCATGTTCAAATCGGAACCATCAAAGGCCACATTCAACAAGATATCATTCTGGATCAACGTGTATATTTGCTTAGGATTGCCGTGTTATAAAACTAGAATGCATAATTTTCTCTAAAATCGACCAAACTCAGCATAATCTAATCTAAGGATGAACGCAGTTTGATCAAACTGTTCTTCCTATCTTCCATTTATCATTAGTTAAATCTTAGAAAAATAACAGTTCTGATTAGTGATAAGTTCCAATTTTGTTTGAGTCATAATTAAGCCTTTAAGAATTAAATTTCAAACTAATTTATTTAATCTTGAAATATTATTAAAAAAACTTCAAATATATTTAAAACTTCATTAAATGAAAGGCAAAACTTGAAATATGTTATTAATTTGTTCAATTTTTTTTTAAAATGTAAATTACTTTCAATGTCAGTTTTTGCTGTTCATTTTTGTTAAAAGAATTATTTCAATTAGTTTCCTTTTCAAGCAGAAATTTTCGATGGAAAAAATAGCAAAAATATCATGCTCCATCAGTTTTAATCTCATTAATAACACATTCAGCACTACAAATATGTTCAGAATATTCAAATTAGTTTTTAATGAGCCCTATTAACATCGATTTGCATAATTATTTTGACATGGAATTATCACTAGCAAAAATAAATTGCTTCATTTTAATATTTTATTTAATCCTCTTTAAGCACATTTAACAATGATTAACTTTTTAATAAAATATTTGAGATTCTCAAATTTTATAATTCTTCAGAATTTATGCCAGCTCACGCAGAAAATATTTACCATACTTAATTTTTCTTATACTTCAACTTTACAAAATCTTGAACTTTTGATTTTAAGTGCTTATTGTGCATAAACAAAATGAAGTAAATCAAATTTTAAGGCAAAATGCGTTTTTTTAAACTTATATCTGCTGCAATAAATTGAAATTTTCATGATTTAAAAATAAATCCTGATGAATAATAATTTAGTTCTAAATATTAATATGTTAAACAATAATATTTTGAATTTAATTTTATTGAATCAAGTAATTTTAATTGTACAGAAACTAAATTATTAAAAGATTAATCATATTTCTTTGTATTTTTCAGAAATGAAATTATTTTATCCTCATAACATTACTTCTAACTTCTACCAATATATTTATTGATTCCTTATTAATTTTATTTATTTTGTTTAATATATTGTAACATCACTGATTTTCACTTTACACTTCATTCTTTTTAAGGCAAATACTTTAAATATTTTGATAATATTTTAAAATCAGCAACTATTTTTAATACATTTTATGCTCTGTTAAATACTATTAAATCATTCTTTATCAAATTAATGGCTTCCAAGAAGTCTTCTATTAATGGTTTCAAAACTGATAAAATTAATGGTTCCCGTATACAATGTAATGGTACTTTTAAAAAAAAACTAAGTGCCAAGTTTACATTAGTTTAGGCTACATTCACAAACCCCAATTCAGATTAAAAATATTTAAACTATTTTAAACCTATGCTACGTTTCTGTCGCTTCTGCTCTAAAAAATTTCAAACTTTCGTTACGACATTTTTTACAGTTATAATAACAATTTACAAGTGAGGAGGTGATTTAACGGTCATAAAATATTGCTGGAAAGCGAAGTTTTCATATATTTTTGTACCTAATGCGATGTTTTAAAGAGTAACGGTAGAACTTTTTTTATTTTTTTAATTCTAATTTTATATATTTGGTCGAGAAAAAATATTTTCTGTCACAAGAAGTGTCATTATGAGATTCGCCATGAGTAATTTAATACAATGTAATTATACTCTAAAGCATTTTATTTTACTTTTAAAGCCTGACTTTTACAATTTAAGAAATTTTTCACATGCATTCTTAGAAAGTAAGAAAAAATCAATTTTATTCAGTGCCATTTAAAATAAAGAGAAAAATCAATACTAAAAACTGCATTTAATTAGTTTCACAAAATTTCAAAAATTAAAGCCTTCCTTCAAATAAAGGAGCGTTTGGCTAGAGCATTTGTTGTCTTATAATTTCGTAAGTGTACCTTTTAAAATATTTAAAAACAACAATTTGCGATTGTTAAAATATTCTAAATAATATACTTCAAGATCCATAATTGGAAATTCCGAAATTTATGAGCAATTATCTTAAAGTTTAAAATTTAAGAAACACTTTTTCAATCAATTTTAATCAACCAATACATTTAAATAGAAATAAAAAAATATTTACAAGAAATGAATACCCTCAAAAGTAGGAAGTTAAGATTTCTTTGTAGTAAAAATCAACTCTATTTGGCCATGAAAAAACCATTCTCTAAATAATTATAATTTAATAATTATTTCGAGAATCTTGAATTACAATACGAATTGGAGATTTTAAGAAATCTCAAAATAAAATAATTTATTCCATATGATATCAAAATAATTTACCATTTTGTTACAAATTGGTTTTTCAATGAAAAGGAATTCATGAAATACATGCAAAATATATTTTTTTACATTAGTAAATTTTACAAGTCGTGAATTTTAAAAAAAAAATTGACACAGAAAACATTTAAATTAAACGATAGTGTATATAAATTTCCTTTTTTAAAATTCAGTGGATATAACACTATTAGTAATTGTGCTAATCAAAAAAATATCTTATCACGAATGTGGTATTAATTGAAGCATTTATTAAATTTTTTCTAAGTACATCATGATAGTGAATTAAAATATCATTATTTATCTGGTGATATTTTCTTAGCCTTAAACAAGTTTATAAAATATATTAATAAAATAAAAATGGAACCCGAAATCTTTCACTCTCATTGTTCTACCACTAAGCCCAGTAAAACCACTTTAAGTTAAATTACTAATTTTAATATTTTTATATTGTTTTTTTCTCCTAACTATGAATAAAACTTACATGATATGATTACATGATTATGATCATGATAATGATTTTATTCAGAGTTGATTTATCAGAGTTGATCAGAGTTACTCAGTTTTTCCCTTAATTTTTATTCAATTGAAACACTGGTTATATTATTTCACATGCGAATATTAGCATGTATATAAATATGAAACATTTTTGCTCTTATTTTCCAGGTAGTTATTGTACCAGTAGTTATTCTCTTTAAAGCTTATGTTTCTTAGTTATATTTAAAATAATATTTGTTATACTGTTTAAATTTTATAATTCTAATGTAAATTATAAATATTCTTTTTTCATATAAACAAATTAATTTAAGGAAAAAGATAATATTCCCAGAAAAATTAAAATACTTTATATAATAAACCTTTTATCATTCTAGAAGTGATTCATTTGATGATAAAAGTAATTAAAATTAAGAAAACATACATAATATTTTAGTATAAATGTATATAATAAACTTTCTATTTCTTTCTTATAAAACTAAAATATAATTTAAGGTAAATTTTTGGTCATTATAGTTCATGTTTACTGAATTATAATTGCAGACTGTATTATCTGAAAATCAACTTTAAATGTTTCATTGATGCTTCAATTTTAAAAGCTGTCTGAAAACTCTCTCTCTCTCTCTCTCTCTCTCTCTCTAAAGATATTTTTCTATATTTTTAAATTTCAGAAAGATTTAAGGAACTAATATATTTATTTATAATTTAATATATTCTTATTTACTGAAACATATAAATTAAATTGAAACTAATACAACGATTTGAAGAATAATTTCAGAGGGGGAAATTCGAAAAAAGTTTTTTAAATCAATATAGTTTTTAGCACAATATTTTTGTAAAAATGTTAATCATGTAAAGTGTTTTCAAGATCTGCCATTTTCATCAATATGTAGTAAATACATTTTGCTCTGAATGAAAAGTACTATTTGCATTTTGCTCAAAAATTATTATTATACTGATCAAATCAATCATGTAAAGAATTTCTTTTACTTAAAACTTTAGTTTTTGTTAATTTATGCAACAGTAAAAAATATTCAATAATCAAACAAAAGCATTAAAAGTAATAATAATAAGTGTCAGCACTAACCACAATAGATGATAGCATTAGTCCCTCACTTATTACATTCCTTTTACTACTGTCATAATCTTTTTCTTAATCACACACTTTGTAGATAGTTATTTCTCCTTCTTAACTTCTATATATATTTATATAAAAAAATGTTGTTATATATGTGTATATATATGTTTTTTTGGACATATATAATTTATATGTGTATAATTAATAAAATTTATTAAGAAAATCTCAAACAAACAATTAAATAAATTTGATTGTTTTATCATGTATAACTGTATTAATCAAGAATTTTGTTTTCTTAATGTTTACATGTAAATAATTGTATTCGTATAAATATTTTGTTTCTGTAAATTATTCTTTTCGCTTGAATATATAAATCAAGAAATTGAATCTTTCTAATTTTTTATTACAAATATTCATTGCCAAGTATTGTACAACCCCTTGGGAGTACTTACTATTCCTTGAGTTAAAATTAGTGTATAAAATTTATTTGTGTGTGCTAAAACTGTCTGCTTGTTATGCAGATTAATTTTAGGCTCCAATCAATTTCACTATAAAATCAAGGTAAATGGCCCGTGGCTACAAACCTACCAAACCTTAGACCTACTTCTTCTTCTAGATGATAACATTAAGAAATTAATTACAACTCATTTGAAATTTTATATATAAAATTATTTAAAAAAAAAGATTTTTGTTATAAAATGTAAAATATACACTAAATTCAAATACTTGATAGTTGTATTTTATCAAGACATTATGCGAAATTAAATATTTTTTAGTTATTGCATTGACAGATAGTATTAAAGTTATTATATTGATGTATAATATATATTCACTAAATACAAATCTAAGAAGCTCACAAATAATGACAAAAGGTTCATCAATCATAATGCATTTTAAAAAGATTTATGGAAATAATGCAATTAAACAATGAACTTACATTCAGAATCATTGTAAAATAATTTTTTTTAATTAAATAAAATATATTTATAATTTGTCAATAATTGTAAACATAAATGACTTTTTTAAAATGAATGTAACTTTGGTACAAAAGTTTGACAATTATTTGTAATAAATAAAAACATAAACCTAATGTGAAAGAAATTTCAAAAAATAGTTTTAATAATTTTTTAACTAAAAAAACCACTTTTACGAATAATCTATTGTCTATATAAATAGTTTTAAATTTTTAAAATATTTACATTTTACAAAAATTTTAGAAGTTTTCAAATTATTAAAAAATACAATGGCCATTATTATGTTATGAAATATATTTACTCTTATTAAAATTTAAATATGCTAAATAAATTCTAGCTTCGATTTTGTTATTTTTCAAAAACATAAGCTTTCCGATTGTTTTGAAAAATTAAATATTAAATAAATGCTTAAATAACTTTTCTAATATCAAATAAATACTAAAATAAAATACTAAAAAATAAATCAAGATTTTATTTTTAAAAACAATCATAACTGTATATTTTAAATGCTTATTTTGTATGTGTGTGTTTGAAATGCTTTCACCCTATTTTACCATTTCATCGTTATTATAGCATGGCTGACATTTTAAGACTGCTATTGGCTATCGCTTATGTCAAAATTCCAGAATTTTTGACATAGATGGTTCTTTCTTAGGAAATTGCTCCTGCAGAAATATTCTGAGAGAGAAATGTGTTCGATTTAGCCTTAAGATTTGGCTGGACATCGAAAACGTATTTTCGAATTTCTGAGTTATCATTATTATACCCATAGTTCCTGAAAGTATTTTCGAAATCTGTCTTTAAGCTTTTGCTTCACAATAGAGAAGCAATATGATATAAGATGTGAAAATATATTTATATCTCAATTTTTCACGTATGTCTGCTTCAGTATTATTTCACATATGAAATGTTATACATTGAAGCATTTTTATAGCTATGACTGTATAGTTATAAATCTAGTTTTTGATAAATGATGAACTATATTTTTAGATAAGATATATTTCTCTAACATTATAATTCTTATTTTTTTCAAAATAACTAAATAAATTTTATCTAAACTAAACTATATTTTCATAATCAATTAATATTTGCTTTAAACTTCTTTGCTTCAGTACATAACTCAGCATTTCTTAATTTCTAATTTCACATTCTGAAACATAAAAAGGCACAATATTTTAAGATAATAATGTTTTAATATGTAGCTTCATATTTTCTTTATATTGATGATATTTAAGTTTTGTAACAATTAAACTTGCCTTTTGATTTTAAGTTGGCGATTTCTCTTTTTGAGAGGGAATAATAAATTATAAAATAATTCAAGAGTTAAAATATTGAACTAATATTGTTATTGAATTGTTATTAACTGTTCAAGAACTAAAATTAATAATTGTATTCATCAAATATAAAATTCTCTACAAATGCAATATTGGATGATTTAATTCAAATTAACCGCGTGTTAATTGTCTGTATTTTTCAGAATTGTATATAACAACACTGACCTACAGAATTATATTTTAACTCAGTTTGCTTTTGAACAGTTTTTAATTTTTAATGTCGTTTTCAATGTGTATAAAATAAGCCATGCACATCTGAATTAGGGGTGCCAAAGTAAAATAACATATGATTAAGATGGTCTGAGGTATGATAAAGATTGAGAAAGATTAGACGTTGATATATGCCATAATTTTGATTCAAATTCAAGTGATTTAATATTATGGTAAATTAATCAAAGAATTATGAGATCAACATCTTTCAACTATCTAATTGTATAAATTATTTTTTATTTTAACGAGTTTAAATTGCATTCATAAGATTAGCATAGCGAAATTTGATTAGATTCATTTTTAGCATGTTATCTTCCAACTACGAAAAACTCTTTTAAAAACACAGCTAACACAATTAAAACTATACTATAATAGCTAAAAACAAAGAAGAAATTGATTCCTTATTTTTTTCATAGGTAATGCTAATTATAATTTCTTTTAAACATTAACGTCATACTAAAACTCCATAATTGTCCTTTGGCGATTTTCCAAGTTGACTTTTGAAGCATAACCTTGAGATAAAAATTTAATCCAATCACAAAAAGTATAACATTGATTTTAAAGCATGATGTTTTCCATATAAAACTAAAACAGATTCAGTACACATTTAACTCCATGCTGACTTTAAGAAAATATATATATATATCTGTAATCAATACATTAATTTAATAAGAAACTGTGGAATCTACAAGCTTAAATATAGTGAATGGTATTTACAGATGTGTAGATTATATTCACATTAACCTGTCATGTCTTCTCATGCCTTTATATTTAGAAATTTAAAGAGCTGGATATCAGTTTGAGGGACAAATAATATCTCGATTATAATTCAAAATGATTACAGAAAGACTATTTTTCCTAATTGCAACTCAAACAGTTTTTCACAAACAATTAAATGCGCATCATAATGGGACTTAGTTACAATGTATGCATATAATTTAAATATTCAGAAGAATATTCATCGTCTTAAAACAAACAAAATGAAAATATGTATACTATCTGAATAATATGGAAGATAATATTTATATAAATCCGTGTTAAAATATATTAAGCAAACTTTAGTCTAATATTCATACTTAAGAATAAATCTTCAAGGATAATTTTTCTTTACATGTTTTGGCATATTTATGTGAAATTAGTTGTATTCTTCAAAGGGACTCGAAAATGCAATCTTCCAAACGCAGACTATTAACATGAAATTTGAAAATGAACATTTGTCTAAATACTCACGGGAAATATGTTTTAATTCTGAAACAGCAGGAAATTTGTGAAATGAAAATTTGCCTCAATGTTTCATTCTTGAAGCATTTCGTAAATATTTAAACAGATTATGTGATGTCTCATGTTCATTCTGTGAAAATTTATCGAAAGTAAGTACGCTTGAATAATTTAACTAAAAAAAATATATTGCCATTAGAATAATGCCCTCATGTAATTTACAAACATTGCATGAGCAAACGAAAAAGAAATTTCAGATATTCTTATTAATACAACTAACATTAACTTTTCCCAGGAAGAAGTGAAAACAAGAAAATCTCTATGAATGTTTCTTCTGTAAAATTGACACAGGGGAAAAAATTTATTGATATGAAAAGAACATAACTCTTATTTTTTAAAATTGAAATTATACAGTTTTTATGAAACACTTTATTTTTTTAACAGTTCTTACTGTACTATTGTTTTAAGTACATAAAAAATGTATATTTTAGCATTTTATTATAATCTATAAAAATATCCCTCATTTTTTCCTTAAAAGTTTTACCATAATCGTTAACATGTTATTCATCCAGTTAAAAACTTCTTACTTTTTCTATTTCTTGGGTCCTGAAAAAAAATATTTCCACATTTTACTACTATTTTACGACAAGCTTAACATGTTCTTGCAGTGATTCTACGTAAGTATGATAATTTGATATTTCTTAGAACCACTGCTTGAAAATGCATGCTTCTACGATATGAAAATTGAAAAAAATAAAAGCAATAAATGGAAAAATGATTTAAAATTGCTGATATCATAAAATTTGAATGTAAAGTTGAACCATAAAATTTGAAAATAAAATTTGATTATTTTTTTAAATTTTGATAGCCAATTTCATCATTAATTCTTTGTGTTCCCTGTTTGAACAAGAAACTTTAAGGCAAGTTTAAGCATTTGAATTCAAAATATTATGAAAATTTTTTCCAATTTAAATGTCCTGTCTCCTCTAAATATTTATGTACTTTATTTTCATTAGATTTATACATTCAGCTTTCGGGAGAGGTTAAAAATCTATTTTTAGAGCAAGTGACTCCTATTTTTAGTTACCTCTATTGTTACTTAAATTCATTACAGGGATTTGTAAGGCATTAGGAGCAGTTTGTTCAAAGAGAATTAATTCCCCTGTTAGCTCGAGTTTCACATTGCTAAAGCTTAAAGAGATTAACTCTGAAGGAAAGCTTATAATTTTAACTTAAACAAAATGCAAAGTTCTGTATTTGATCTGACAAGTTTCATTCCAGACAACTTGATGTGCAGTACACCATAACTTATTTGTATTTATGGATGCCCCATCCCATGATATGATTGGGAATGATGTATACGAGACTTTATTTTTATTGCTGGAGCAATTGATTAACCGAATTTCTGTTCGCAGTTCAACATGATTAGTACAAAAATTTTGAACTAGTAATTCCTAAAATATAATACATTATTATTAGATACACATGTATACATTTATCAAAATCCATTGAAAATATGTGCAATTTTAACACCTGAAGAAGTGTTAAAAGCAATGAATCTATTTTTCATAAATGTCTCAGATTTTGCCAAATTTTCGAAAAAGATCCAAAAAGTAGTGTGGTTATACACTTAGTTTAAATAAAGCTCCAAATAAGGTTCCTTTAATTAGCATTTTTAAGTAATGAAAGTTAATGTGAACATTGTGAGGAGTAAATATTTTGCATTTCTTCACAGAAGAAACGTAGGCACTCAAATGAAATGATAGAACAAGCAATGTATGTTACAGTTTGTTGAACTATACGATTCTTTGTCACGTTTGATGACATTTAAGGATTGAAATAAAATAAGAAAAACAACATTCATTTTTAGAAAAAAGCTCTTTAATATTAAAAGCATAATTCAACAACAATTTATTATAATTAGTCAAGTTAATGAACATAAAATAAAGTGATAAGTATCTCGTTTTCAAAATACTCAAATTCCTCCGTATTCATCAATAAACCAAGTGTGTTTATAGAAGAGGAATTTATATTGATAAATCCTAAATAACAAGAACATTGAAATATGGTGAATACTTGAAAATCCTTAATTGAATACTTAAAAATTTCTTACAATTTTTATTTAAAAAAGTTAAATAGTTTTGCTCACGGTATTATGCACACAAAATAGATCTCTAGTGAAAATATGCATTTTTATTGCTTCTAAATTCACAGCTTTGGAATACTTGTTTTGCTACGAAAACATTTTACTGCAAAACTCTATATTTGAAAAAGTCAAAAAGTTTAATTCTTAACATATCCATCAAAATAAATGCTTGATGATTAATAAAATTATTAATAGGACTAACTTAAAATCATGATTGATCACGATGTATTTTTTTTACACAATTTGTAAAAACTAGATTCACTCACATTCTTTTATTAACTTTTGTACAGTTAAAATTTCTTAAATTAGCTTAGAGTTGTTTCCAGAAAAGGTTACAACTTTTGAAAATTAAATTTCATATATTTAAGCTGAGATTAAAAGATGTAAAATTACATTGTCTTTATAAACTTCGTAAAAACTCATTTTAAAATGAAACTGAAAAATAATTTAACACTAATATACTTCTCTTTTTCAATTATATACATCATATTCAATTTCTTTCAACAATATTTGACAGTTTAGAAATATTTGACAATTTTATTCGTGAAAAACTGATTGTTCTCAAAGAATATTCGGAAAGGATTCTTTAATAATAATTCCTAGATTATGAAACTCCTAAAAAAACACTGCTCCGAAAAAAGCAGAAATCTGGTCATTTCAAATATAATGTGTTATGTCATTAAATAGATTGTAATTTTTGAATTTGAAAAATAAATGGTCCATAAATTGAAAATTATTAACTGATGACGTTTCTTAATAGTAATTAAATGTAATAATAATTTGATCAGTACATATACTTAATTGCAATAAGCATCGACTCTGATGAAAGGCATGTAATAACACAATTTAATGCTGAAATTTTAATCCTTAAATGATTCTCCTCCTGTGATATTAAAACAAATTATGAATTCAAGTTGAATCCTCAGACAGTACTAATTAATAAGGAAAATAGTACATTACAAAACCACCTAATCACTGTAGTTTCAGCGAAACATTTTACTCGTGCTATTTTCTATTATCATATTAATACTATTTTATATATTTCTTTCGATAATTTATAAGGCACACCGTTATTTTAAAAACATGATACATATGTTACAACTGCCGTACTAAAAATTTTCTTAGATAATAAATCTCATTTCCATTTAATATTTATTAAAATATATATGTAACTTTTAAACTACAAATGGACTATTGTCCACATAAATGCACGTGTTAATTATATATATATATATATATATATATATATGTCTTAGAGTGAATTTTTAATAGTTAATTATAAATATAATTTTTCAAGTAATAAAGAGCATATAATTCACAAATTACTTGAGCAATAAACCTCTTAGTTAACTATTAAAAAGTCACTCTAAGACTTGATAAAATCAAATATAATTGGGAAAAAAATTATCAACTTTAAGCACCTGATTATTCGTAAACATATATATACATAAGCAAAGATCACACATTGAATGATATTATGCACAAAAGACAAATTATGAAAACGTTTTTCTTCATAATATTTTTATGAATATTTATAATCATAAAAATCTCCTTATATCAAGAGAATTGTATGCAGAAAAAAATTCAGGGTTAATATTTGAACGATTTTTTACTAAGTTAATTTATTCTAAGTTAACGCGTAATATGCATTATTAATATCTTTTTTTGTCTCTATATTTCTTTTTTTCTTACTCTTTTTGGTGTTTCTCTCTCCTTCTCTCTCTATACTTCTATTTTTATCTTAACACAATTTCTATTTGTCGTTTTCTATCTTCTTTTCTTTTTCTTTTATCGCTATTTTTCTTTTCTTCTTTGCTTATTTTTCTTCCTTTCTATCTCTCTTTCTGAATTTTCTTTTTGTCTCTTCCTTTTATTCTGTCTCTCTCTCTTACTTCATCTTTTTCTATTTCTTTTTCTAACTATCATTCTCTCTATTTCTTTCTTTCCTTTTCTCTCTCACTGTGATTTCATTTCTCGCATTGCTTGTACTAATTATTTGTACTAATAAGCTTTTTACGCATTAAATTTATTGAATTTATTTGTTTAATTGAGAATAATATTTATATATAATTCTCAATTATACAAATAAATTCAGTAAATTTAATACATAAATAGCTTATTAGTAAATTAAGTTACTTGCGTAAAAACCTACGAAAATTTTAAAATATTGTATGATATAAAGCTTTGTAAGATAGAATACTATGGTGAAAAGCTTATTTTAAATTTTCGGAATTGTGTATCTTTTCTTTGAAAAACAAAATAATTTCTGTTACTTATAATATTACCCCAATAATATCGGTTTCTTATATATTGGAAGTGATTGAAAGAGAATAATTCTCTTCTTTTAATGCAATCTTTAAACTGATATGTGTACCTAACTTTTACATCTTAATCACATACTTTTACATAAACACTAGACAAGATAATACTTTAAGTATTTAAAACATATCACTTTTTAATCCACATTCACTTATCATTAAACTAAAATCATATATAAAGAATTGAAATTCTTTTTCCTTTTCTTAATTTTAACCATAATTTATTAATGTTCATAGTTTATAAATCCAATTAAAAGCCAATATTGTATGCAAGTTTAATAATTAGTTTAGAATGGAATATTTCAAATCCAATTTTACGTTTTTGCTTTCATTTTTATAAGCAATTTATATAGCTATATCATTGATTTATTTGATGCAATCGTTGAAAGAAAAATTATTTTTAGTCACTTCATTGCTCAAGATAATTTTGAAATTTTCCAAATTTAAGAAAATTATACAGGTTTTGTGATATTAATATTGAATTTTATACCGAATTAAAATTAAATCCAACAAATCTAGAAAATAATATTTTCAATTGTTAAATATTTTTACATACATAAAGATCAAATCACTAAAACAATTCCCATGTGACACCGACGCAAAATTAAACATGACACAAAGAATTCATCCTCAAAACAATTTCCATCTAGAAATAAACGAATAAACCTATCAACAATGCACAAACTGAGAAAACTTTCTACCCATAAAGAGCAAATAAATAAAGATTGCTGGACATTAACGCAGCATAAAATGGGTACAGACACAGAACAACCAGCAAAATGGTTTTGTGCGGTGGAAAATAACGTCGACATTATAATTGCGAGACACTGTCTGATTCGACAACTTCAGCAGAAGCTTAATTTATGCTCTCCAAACCCAAAATAATGCAATAAAGAATAAGCTATTCACACAAAATAAGTGCTTTGCTGGCTAATTAAGAATACAAAGATTTTATTAAAAATGTCAAATTTAACAGAAATGCAATGTCCTTATGAATGCCACGTCAAAATCTGGCCAAATCTGACAAATAAAATTTTTCTTATTAGGAAAGTTCACTTATAAATTTAATTAATGAAAATAAAATTAAAATTTTCTTTGTGAAGCCATAGGGATTTGTGTTCAAATATATTTATTTTATTTATGATGAAATCATGAAAGAAATATAGCTTTTATAAAAATATTCAAAATAAAAATAGAAAAGAGATTTTGTAAAGTCAAATCTATTTACAAAAATATTTTCCAGTTTTCTATCTGAAGATTATAATTTAACAACGTTTATTAAATATTTGCAGTTTAATGCTAAAACTAAAACTAAGAAAAATATTTATTTTTAAATATTAAACTTCATCAAGTTTGATCACATATTAATAAAAATTAATTGGTTAAAAACGAATTTATTTCCCTTCATATAAATCACAATAAAGTTTTCTTTTACAATAATTTATCTGAATATTAATGAAATCAAATTATTGAATAAGAAAATTAATTAAAAAATAGAAGAATAAAACATGTTTGTTTTGTTTTTTAAGTAATATTTATAGTTGATATTCAAAATTCGTTCTGTCTCACGAAACATTAACACAAAGAAATGTACCCACAATTTGATACAACTGTTATACTCTTAAATTATGTATTTTAAATATTATATAGTGTGGTTATTAAATTCCAGTATTTACCTATTAATCTATAGGTTAAATTTAAAAATTCAAATTAATTCTATACTATAAATCATCACTTACACTACTATTTTACCTTAAATAATAAACATGTTTTTTAAAACAAATGGGAAATTATTGGTCATTTATCATTATACAATAATCATGAATCATCAAAATAACTACAGACGTGATTTCAATTACACATCCTGGCTCCAGCTAATGCTTTTCTGGTTTAGAAAAAACTGTTTATCCTTAAGTAATACATTTTCTTTAAAAATTATTTCTCTAGTTAGAGTTTAAAATTGAGAGACTTTCCTAAAGTGATTTCGAAAAATTCCTTTTGTAAATTTAATGTAATAATGCAAAAAGTAGGCAATATATATTAGGCTATTTATGATACATTTAATAATTTTAAAATATATAATATTGCAATCAAGTATCATGCTTTACTAAAATAGATTTTTAATATGTGTGGATTAAATTACTTATTTCTGGAAATATAGTTTAATCATATTAGATTGACAAATTAATAAAAGATGCATTATGCTGTTGTTTTTAATTAAATATTTTCCTTTTTTTTAAATTTTGAAACAATATGTATTTTATCAATATTAAACTTTTAAAGTTAGATGTTTAATGCTAAAGACTAATACAGATGTCATGATCTTAACAGTTTTTTTGTATAATATTAAGATATTTAATTCAGTTAATTTTGAATTAAAATAAACAAATATTTAATTTAATTTAGTATTTTTTTGTTGTTGGTTGGAAAGTTTACAATTAATTAAAACATTTGTTGGTGTTTGCGTTTCAACATATTAAATAATATAAATTATATGATAAAAAAGGAGTATTATATAATTACAAAAGTCATTCAATAATACATTGTTATAAAATTTATAAATGAAAAATAGCCATTACTAATAATTTTAAAATTACATAATAATTTGTTTAACCAGAATACAATGACATCAATTAGAACAAAAAGCGGAAAATTAATATGAAAAGAGATAGCACAAATTTTGAACTACTTGATTTTTTAAATAATCAGCTATTTATTCTGTAATAATATTAATATTATTAATAATATAATTAAAAAGAATATATTAATTTATAATTATTTTATTATACATTTTTATAATATTATTAATTGATATTTATACAAATAATTACATTTGAATTTATTAGTAATTTTGAGGACAATTCAATTGTTTGACTGTGATTGCATTACTAATTACTTATTAAAAATAATGTAATTACACTCAAATATAATTGCAAATAATTTTTTGCAATCACAATAATCGTAAATCAAACTGGGTTATTCATTTTACTATTAGAAAGCGCTTTCCTTAACTCGAACCATTCATTCTTCCTGACATCCAGCTGATATACGCGGAGAATTTTCGCAGCATGTACGCTTCCGTTGCCTAGGAAACCTTCTAAATCAAAGGATGATTTCCTGTCAAACTCATCGACAGCTTCAACAGATCTTATTTCACGCCAGTTCCGCCTAACACCGCCAATATTTTTCAGGATGTGTGAAACAACCTCCTTATCGCTTACAAGCAGGAAATTGAAAGAACCAATGACGCAGTAAATAATAAAAAGCAAAAATTCAATAGATTATTTATACAAATAGCTTTAATTATCAGCTACCAGTTGGGAGGCACTTAATAATTTTTGAATATAAGATTTAATGAATTATTTTCAGGGTCTGATATCAATACTTTAAGTACATAAATATCTATATTAAAATAATATTTTGTATTCAAATTTAAAATACCAAATAAATTTTTGTAATTTACTCTAACAAGTAACCACAAAATATGTAAATACACTGATTATCATAAATTAAGGAGACATCATAAAAATGACGATAGCGCAAAAAGATATGTGTGGACTTTAACGAAGCATATATACACATACAAAAATACAAAGCATAAAAAGAAATCACCGGACAATTATGATGTTATAAAAATTAACATATGTATACAATGGTGAAATTTGAGTTGTAAGTTTGTTATAGGAAAAGTAGATTTGATATGGGGTATGATCCTCCCGAAAAGCAATACAGGACATGCAGCAATGTGTTGTGGTGTCAACTGTACGGTCCATTAAATATGTAGAAAGTATGAGCCATTGCTCTTCCATAGCATTAAAAGCGGCACATGGGTCCTAAGAAAAGGATTAAGAGCAACTATACGCCAGCATAGAGCATCCCAAATATGCTCGATTAGGTTAAGGTCCTGTAATCGAGCTGGCTACAGCATGAGCTCAATTATTTCTTGCTCACGATAACCATCCACGATGCGAGCCCAGTGTGGTCTCACATTATCATCCAGTAACATCAAAGAATCACCTATTACCCAGCATAAGGATGCAAAGAAGCTTACAGGAAGTCAGTTCTATAGGTGTGAACTTCAATTTTTCCATAGAAAAATACATGGAGGTCTATGTGTCCACCCAAAGAGATACCACCCTCAAACACAGATGCTGCCTGCTCCTATACATATCTGTCATGGATGTTTGATGAATGAAAACGAAATCCAAACCCTCTCCAAATAAAAATGAGCATACTATCGCTATCTAAACCTAGACTCATCTATAAAAAGAAAACCCCTCCTTTGATCACGGGTCCAATAGACATGTTGACAAAGCCATCACAAACATTCGCGTCTAAGGCTTGAGACGTATTTATATTGCAGCAATATTAGAAAAACTTTATGATATTTAATTTATAATTTTTCTTAACCTCTATGTTATTAATGCTTATTTAAAATATATTACTATGACGTTTAGCATTCCTACCTCGCAAGCGCTCGTGGTCCTGATTTACCTACAAAGGGCTTAGTATGCAGTTGTCACAACAGAGATTTCTATAAAAAGTGTTATGAACTCAAAGAAAGCGTTTCGTTGAAGTTCCAGTTTCTCCCCTCCTTTTCATTAAGAATTTAATATTTCTCATCAAACGTTGATCACTTAATCAATGAATGTTTGGCGTAATCCTCACTTCTAGATTACAAAATGTCGAGTCAGTACACCACGTACATGGTTTTGTGTTCACAAGCACGCAACGTAAATAATAAAATATCACATGAAAGAGAGAAAACCTATAAAACACATTGACACTTTATTTTCAACACTTTTTGAAAGAAGAGTTCGATCTGCTAATATTTCCAGTCTCGAAATGTCCACTGATATCTTCAATACAATTTGTACTCGATTTTAGAATTCAGTGTATTTTTTGTCTTGGTATGTAAAACCACCTTTTGATAACATTTGGAGTTAATTTTGAAAATATTCTACATCTGATTTTTACAACTTCATAATAAATTCCGAAAAAATGAAGTTTTTGATAAACATCCCTTACATAAATATATATATATTTGATTCCTCATCAATCATTTCTTTCAAATCATTTTATTCCAAGCATTGCTATAATTTTATAACACATCCAATATTGTTAAAGGGGTGTATCAGCTGTTAACTTTCAGTTTTTCATGACTTACTTATAAGGTTTATACATGGGTTGGAAAACAACGAATTAATAATATTCAAAAAATTTAATTTATAAATCTTAATTTAATTCATACAGTAAAAATTATGCCACTCAATTTCCTATTTTAATTTAATAAAAACATAATGAATATGTTACTTGAAGAATTTTTTTGCTCTCTGCCTCTCGATTACGTGTTGCCACCTGAATAGTAATGTTTAAGAAACGGGCATAGTGCCTTAGATCAAAAACTATGGTATTGTTAAAAGATTAAGAACGCCCAAAAACTCAAATCAACTCGGCACACCGTAGAGCCTTAAAAATTTATCTAAGGCCCTTGACGTAGTCTAAGACAAGCTTATCCTTTAAAATTCAAGACACTAACAATATTGGAGACTAGGATTTCAGTTAGATAGCTGATTTTATGCACCACAAATGTATAATAATAATAGATTAAATAAAAAAACAGCTCTTCTGATCCTTTTAGATCAAGGACAAGTCGTTCTTCAGGTAGGAGTCGGAAGACCAACTCTCATTTTCTTGTTTTTGCGTGGCTTAGAGAAGACAAAACTAAACTTGTTTATTTTAAAATCTTTTCTGCTGATATTTTCCTTTGTAATTCAAACACACATGTACGCAACATTGAAATGACCCTTAACGTGACTATTTTGTACTCTCTGAACTTGCAACAGAACACAAATTGATCTTTAATCCATCTAAATCAACCGAGGCATTTGATAAAACATTAGGCATGATAGGCATTTGCATAAATCAATACGTACTTATATAAATACTAATTAAAGTTATATTTTGAAGCTAAATTCCTCACATTTGTAAAACATTCAAAATACCTAGTATTCATTCTTGATAGTCAATTCTTCAGCTACAGACATACTGACTATTTAGTTTCGAAGCCCCGTAGGTGCTTAAACATCCTCAAATAGCTAGCTGCCAAAAATTGGGTAACTAGCTATTTGAGGATGTTTAAGCCAAAAATTGGGTAGGTGGCAACACTCTTAGAACCACATATAAGTTGCTATTAAAATTTATTCTAGAATATGGCCACTCAATCTATTTCTGTGTGTCTAAAACTTGAGTTAGAACTTGTATGACTGAGTGCTGCTCGAATTATTTTTGTATTTAGAACTAGCATCCATTCTGATATAGCCCTGTTCAAGACAATCTTATAGCCACTGTATGTTGAAAAAAGAACGAATTTAGTTAGGTACTTTAATGGAATATAGAGTTATGTATTGTACACACAGTCAAAGATTGTACGCACACTCAAAGATTCTAGATATGCAGCTCTTTTATCTTGGAAAATGCTCAAAATCTGATTTCTCAGGAAGTTGAACCTCCATCTCTGAGATCTTGTATTGATCCTATAGAAAGATTACGGAGAGTTTCTTCCCCCCTCTTTGATTTAAAATCCACTTAAAATATGCAAACTCATCAAGAAAATTAATTTAGACAGCTAGTTCTGAAAATTATTAGTTGCATTCCTTTATAGTGCAGTTCTATATTGACGGCAGTTGTGCAAAAGATCGTACTGTTAGCGGTGTTTTTATTAGGAGCCTCCACTTTGAGGTTAGTAAAGTAACGCACTTGCTTGGATTTTAGGACGAATTAATTGTGATTAATATGGGGCTTGACACTATAATAACTCATGATTGTGATTTTGAGGAAATATAAATTTTATTTGAAAGATACAGTGCATTACGACTTACAGACCAATTTTCCCCAAATGAAGAAACTAGTGTAATGATTTTCCACACACTGAGGAAGGCCTCTCAGACGCTCTATGTCCATCTCCAATGGATCCCATCGCATGTTAACTTCAATAGTAATGAGGGCGCTTATAGAATGACCTAAGAAGGTCGTGAGAATGAATCAGGCACAAGTTCATTGCTTACTAATCAGAAATAATATTAAAATAAAATATGGCAATTTAATAACAAGTATTTCACATTCGTATCTTTAGCATACAGTTGTAAATCAAATGAAACATTAGCACCCAGATTGCTCCATCCAGACTAACAAGTCACATCCAGACTAACAAGTCACCACCTTAATACTTCCTTTAGTGGCAAAAGACAAGCTCCCTTATAAAAAGTTTTGTAACTTCCCAGCTTCACTGATCACATTCTATGGCATATCGGACTCTCTAAGAGAATAACATCCAATTCCCTTATTACTATAGATTTTTGGCGGTATACTACCTTCTAAAGCTGAACTAACATACATAAGATATTTAGAGGATAAAAAATAACAACATAAAATATAATAATGTCGTAAGAACACAATAACTTAGCATTTATAAAAACAAAATTATATTTTATATCTTATAGAAAGGTACTGCTATTATTTTTATGTAAGAAAATATACAAGATAAAATTTAAAAATAGATACAAGATTTATATTACACATTTGTAACATTTTTGTATTCTCTATCATATTCTTTAAAATTAGTAAAACTTTTTTTTTATTTATCCGTATTAATGGTCTGATTGATTACTTTTTAAATTTTGTAAACTGAATAAATAATTTCTCGGTTAACAACTCATTTGCTTTTGACGTAAGGAAATATCAAATAAAATGCAAATTAATTAATCAATATTCGATGAAGTATTAATTTAAAACCAAAATTTAATCAAAAGTGACCTTTTTATTTTTTTAAGAAAATAATTTTTTAAAATATTATATTAGCATGCAAATGATGTTTAGGCATATTTTTGACAGAAGATGAATTGTAACGCGCAAGTTTTCAATCAAAAGGAAAATAGAAGCTTAATTTTCTAATTATTAAAGTGTAACACTGTCTTCATTCAGAAATTCACTCATAAAATACTTATTATTAAATAAAATATTATGTGTGTAACAAAAATATTAGCATTTTGTTCGACCTTTAAAAAATGGTTCATTATCAAAGAACAATTTTATAAAATATTGTTTGACATATCATTTTTCTTTGTTTAAGAATAAAGAACACTTCCTGTCCTATACTTTGAAGTAAAATTGTAAGTAAAAAATCGAAACATTGTTTTAAAAGACTTTTCTTGATATTTGATGACACTTAAGCTGATTAAGTTGACATCATAGCAACAAATGTTGTCAATTATAACTTGTCAAGTATGCTGGAATTAATTTGAAAAAAATCTGTCTACAAGATGTTAAAGTACTACTTTTAATTTACATCTCATGGTCCACAAAAAAGTATTTTATGTTTTCATCCTCTTGAAGAGGAATTTTTCCTTAGACTGCCTGTAGAATAATTGTTCACTGAAAGAAGGAAAAATTCATTTAATTACAAAAAAAAACTCAGAGAAGAATACAATTTTTTAATGGTTCGAAAAAATTTCCTATAATTAAACGTTCATACACAAACACAGTTACTGAATTCCATGAATAGCAAAGATTAAGAAGAGTGATTTCTCATTCCTCTTTCTTGTCTTCGCCATTCTTCGGTCAGCAAGTTTTTTACTTTGTCTGGCAGTTTTTAGAAGATTAATTGTATCTTAGTAATCGGCGCCATTGAACACCTAAAACACAATAGACTTCCTTAACTTAGTTTTAGTTTATTTTTTGTTCTGTGTTGGCTTACAGAAACCATCTCAACATTTGCGGTCAATTCTTATACTGGCATCATTCCCAAAAAGTTATTTTTAGCCTAAATAATCAAATTAGGATATTTTTAGTATTTTTTTTTCTTTATAATCTTTTGATT
>JAPDSC010011457.1:0-12611 GCA_026290005.1 Latrodectus geometricus | reverse complement strand
TCAGTCAGAATGAATTTTCATTTGCTTAGAATTTTTTTTTTTTTTTTCAAAAATCTATGCAATGTCTTCTTCTAAATTTCCTGAAAAGATTAATGTATAGATATCTGGAAAGATTTAAGTTTAGAAAATTAAATTAATACTTCTTGAAACATTCATATTATGTTAGAGACGGATTTCAAGGATAGAGATTGTAATAAATACCTGTGATCAGCATTTTGTAGTCGGTATTTTAATGTGACAATCTGTTGTCGGTACTGTTTTTTCAAATTTTTGTTTCTTCCTGTAAGAAAGTTAGTACGGGCCCGGGTATTTTTCAAGTACAGAAGAGCCTATGACTGATCGAGTACATGCTTATTACAAAGTAATTAGTTGTTACAAAGTAATAAGCACGTATTGACTGATGACATTTCCTATACTGATTATTTTGTAACATGCTGATTACTTTGTAGTAAACACGTACTCCCTCTGAAAGAAACTGTTTCAAGCATGGAGTAACTTCCTCCATGGTTTCAAGATTGATTTTTCAGATCCATAGCGGTTCGTATAGCAGAGATTAAATCTAAATAAAACCGAATTGGTAGGGAAGGATCTTGTTCTAGCTCTGGCCAGCCATACATCTTCTAATCGAGATTTCGTTGGTAGCCTATGGTTTTTTTATTTTTTTTAATAGATGTGAGAATGCCTCGTCATATTTGCTATTTTTCCAATTATCAAGTCTTTCCTTTAGGAAAAGTTTCCTGATGTGTTGTTCCAGATCCTCAGGAGAAATGGATCTTAAAGCATATCGACTCTTAATTGTTGCTTTGGCCAACGAGTCAACGATTTCATTGCCTGTAATCCCTGAATGGATGAATTCTAGGGGCTCAAACTAACTGTATTGACAAAATTTTTTAATAGAGTGCATAATTCGTATATAGATCGCGGCTAAATCTAGAAACAGAACTGAGAATGGCAATTTCTAATATTATACCTTCCTTTGAAAAACTTTGCTCTGCAAGGCAGGCCCAAGGAAGTATCTAATAATTATTAAATTTATTTTTGATTTATTATATTTTGATTAAGTAAGATGTTTTACTTTGTTATTAAATATGTCAAATGTATTTTGTTTTCTATGTATATGTGTACTTTCCTTTCAGTCAGTTAATAAATTTTTTTAAATAATATTTTCTTTTGTATATTCTCGCTACTCCCTAGGGCAGGGGTGGCCATGATATCGACCGCAGTCGACTGGTAGACTGCGAAGACATTTTAGGTAGTCCACGTGACCATCCTGATAATGACCTCGAATATTAACAATTTAATTTATGACATAGAATCACTACAGTCTACGCTTCAAAACCAAAACAAACTGTGCAAAGATTTACGATTTAAAGATTTATGATTAAATTCTTACAATTTAAAACCTAAAATGGACATGATGACGCGATTAAAACATTTAAAAAGACTATAGAAAGGTATGCATCTCAATTAAGAAAACATTAATTGAGAAACTTCAAAAACATGGAGGAAGAGTGCATCCATAATCCAAACCGAGTCTTCGAAGATTTCGCTTAATACTTACTTGTTTTGTTTGAAGAATTTGAAAGAAGATTCGCTGATTTAATTAGGTTGAAAGAAATACTCAACTTTATGATATTTCCATTTAATGAAAATGTCAACATAGATGGAGTATCTGAAAAAATAGGACATTTAATAGATATCACATCAGTCACGGTCGAGGAAGAAATTATTAAATTAAGGTGCGATATATTTCTTAAATCCAGAGCATATTTAGCGATACTGATTTTCGGAAATTAATTTCTGAGAAAACGTTTCCAAATATTTACAAATTGATTTTGTATTTGAAAACATACTTTGGATCGAGGTATCTTTGTGAATCTGCTTTTTCAACCATGAACATGAAAAAACAAACATTGGTCGCATTTAACAGATGAACATTTAATTTCGTGTTTATGCATTGCAATAAGCTCGTACCATCCACAATACGATAAACTTGTCGCAGATATACAGTGCTAAATTTCAACAAAACGAAGTGAATAGGATGGTCAGTTTTTGATATATGAATACTTTGATTATTTTCGTCAGTAAATTTTTATTTTGTAAATATTAATATTAAGTTTTTTTTTGAAAAATTACATAATATGCCATATTTTTTGTTACCGAAAATAAATATCTACGTTAATTTAGCTCTGCCATTGGTAGACCACCTTCGATTTTTTAAAAGTAGAGTAGACCCCGGATCCGAAAAGTTTGGCCACCTTTGCCCTAGGGAGTCATGCCCCACAGGTTAAGAATCGCTGTTCTATGTCATTCTTGTTGGAAATAGCATTTATAAGTTCAGATTTTAATTGTGAAGGCAGCTTAGGAATAGAAGCATATCCTGATGTAGGACATAAAAATATTGTGAAAGTTGAAACTCCGGCTTCTGAAGCTAATTGTATAGCTAGAGCTGCAGAGTATCATCATAGTCTAATAGAGAATTCGTTATGTATTTAGGTACGCGATATTCACAGTCTATAAAGGGTGTGTCGTTGTGCATGGCTGTCATAGTGAATAAACCATCGTGTACGTTTTGAAGAAACAAATTTAAAACAGCCTTATTGGAATTCTCGAATTTCGAAAATTCAAATAAACAAAGATAACTGTGTTTAGTCTTTTTCAAAGCAAATAAAAATTTAAAGAAATAAGTACTTACCGCCTTAAGTAAAGTTCTTAAGTCCACAATCTCAACTTATCGTTTCTCAACTGGAGGTATCAAGAGATGAGGTAGTATTTAGGTAATCGCGCTTCCTATGGGAATGAGGAGGGGTAGCAGAAGGGAAATGACTGTTGGCTTAACTCGAAAATAGATGAGTGATTCTCTGGAATTGGAAGATCACTTTGAGTTAGAGAGGAGGACTGAGGGAATGTTATGAATTTCTATTACAAATAAAAATAAATGCTTAGATAAAATAAGCATTTTCATTCTTTTCATTTTGATTAATAAAATAAATGAGTTGGGAAAATCAATATTCTTGGCACATTTGTTCAGTGTTTATTATTTTTTTTAAAAATATATCATGTTTTTCTAAAGGTAATAAAATCCTGACATTACTATTATGTATTTAACAATTTTTAATAGGTTTCATTTTTCTTATTATTATACTTTTAAGATTTCAGTATCCCTATATTTTTGATTAAATTTTCATAATCTGGTTTTTGTCTCTGAAATGAATCTATTAACTTGAACAGAAAAAACGAATGGATTTTTTTTACTATATTTCAGTCTTAAAGATAATGTCATAATACTTTTAAAAATAATTAAAATTCTTTTCATTAACAAATATAACTTCAATTTTTCTTTTCAAAAATATTTCTTCTCATTAAAAATAGGCAGTTATATAATTTTGTAAATTGTTATTCTGAGAATGAAAAAAACATTTTGAGAAGGAATGAATGAAAATTGTCTACGTAAATAATCCATTTTTATATCTTGTAAAGGTATCTATGACTAGGAAAATAAATTGTGATCTTTTTCGCTTAAAATATATTTTTTTTCAATTAAAAAATATCTATTTTAATTATTCTAAGAGAAATAAGATTGTATATTATGCAAATTATTGTTATAACTTTTGTTTCACTAATTTTTTTACTATGGTCTTATGTAAATATGAGTATTTTTTTAATTCATCCATTGTTTTATTCCACAACATTTTGCATTAGAATAAAATTATGGAGTAAAGAGTTTTGGAAGCAAAATTGCTTTGTATTTTTTAATAATTAATGAATCTTAAGTAAATATGTTCATTCTATATGAAAGTAATTTACATTGAGGTGTTGAATGAAATTTCATATAATGAATTATTATTAAACTTTAAAAATATATTGACGTAGAATGAACATGATTATTTAAACTGCATTAAATACTAGTGCATTTTATTTCGGTTTTCATATTTCTTACGTTAAAAATAAAACGTTAAAAAAATGCCCTTATATACTTCCTTCATTATTTTTATTATTATGTGTATTTGTTTGCTTATTTATTTTATAATATGATTATTATTCCGCTAATGTTTAATAACAAAAATTATAAGAAATTTAAAAAGTTGAATTTTATTTTTTAAAAAAAAACTAATTGCTGTATTTTTTAAACAAATTTTTAAAAAAACCTTTTTGTAATTCATTAATCCTCCCACAATACAATTCTTCAGAAACTATTTACCATTTAATTATAAAATTTTACTAAATAAAGAATTTTACTTAATTCAAACAAAAAATTAAGCTTATTAGGTAGAAAAATATCTTTATTATATATTTTAATGTACATTGGAAATCTTTGAAAATTACTATTGAGTAAATTGAAAATTTACGTTAAACAGATACAAATATAAAATCTGAAAGTAAATATAAATAACAAAACATGAATTTTTATATAGAATAAAAGACGTTTATGAAAATTTCTAAGTTCGAAATTTTTCACATAAAAATTTTTCCAGAGGAAATAACTTATATTTCTCTGCTTCATACAAAAAATTAAAGCAGTATTAGAAAAGACAAAATTGCAATATTAATGTAATGTAGCATTAATAAAAAGAATTATTTGCATACGTTCTTTTTATTAAAATTTAGGTCAATGCTTTTATTTGAATATATAATAATGATGATTTAAATTAACGTTAATTATAAATTCATTTTATGGAATTAAATAAAATATCATAGATTTAAATAGATATTTTTAATTAATTATTTTTTAATCCAATCGATAGTCACACATTACAAAATGTAACAAGAACAAAATGTAATCGGTAAAATACTCTTTACTTTCCAGTTCCAGTTCTTAGGACACCACATTTGGAGAATGTGGTGTCCTAAGAACTGGATTACCTCATGGTTCAGTAATTAGTTGTACCCTCTTTAATATATACGTTAATGATCTTGTTCACCAATTAAAAATGATTCCTGGGGCTAAATACCTCCTCTGTGCTGACGATCTTGTAATTTGAACGGAATCCCCCAAAAACAAGCTGCTTAAAAGATTAGTCATGGCTTGAATTTAGCTTTAGAGATCTTGGGACTTTGGTGCGATGAAAATAATATGAGGGTCAATTTGGACAAAACAGTCTCAGTTACTTTCTCACGGACACACCAACACGTACAGATTGATCTATCATATCAAGGTCATACCATCCCAAATGTTGACAGTTTCAACTACTTGGGTGTCACCTTTGATCGAAAATTAACGTGGAGAGCCCATACTAAAAACATTCTAAATAGTGCCTCAAATAGAATGACACTATTAAAACGACTGGCAGGCTCTAGATAGGGCTGTTCTGGTCATACCTTAAATTTAATTTATGAGCTTTTCATCTTGCCTGTTATAACCTACTGTTGTGAGCCTCTGATTACTGCATCTAACTCTGTTACCGATCTACTTGATAAGACCCAAAATCAGCCACTATGAATCATTACAGGGCCCGTAAGAACTACACCGATTGACGCAATGCTCAACATAACCAAGAACAAACCTTTAAAAAATATTTTTCAAGAGAATGCCCTGTTATTATGGGAAAAACTTATGCGATTATCTGATTGCCTTTCTCTTTTAAGTGAACTCTCTCTGGACGCAAGAAGATGTTTAAAGACCCAACGTGGTTTTGTACAGGGTGTTCTGGAATTAAAGGAACAACTTGAAATTAATTTCGACCCTGAGCCCCTATGCCTTCCTTTGGATCCAACTATTGAAAAGGTATTCCACATTCGCACAGAACTCACTCAGGCGGTCTCTAAGAAAGAACAAGACACCTCGATTTTAAGAATGCTTGCTCTGGAGACGATAAGCACCCTATATCCTGGTACCGATTGGTTGCATATACACACAGATGGTAGCCTTTTGCAGGACGGAGACAACGCAGGAGGAGGGTTGTATAGCTATATTTGCTCGTTTTATTTCTCAACTGGAAAACACACCACCGTCTTTGATCGCGAAGTCGCTGCCATTCGTGTATCTTTGTTGCAGTTGCAATGTCATCTGAATAGTTCAGTTAGAGCTGTTATTTTCTGCGACTCAAAAGTGGCAATTTTTGCTATTTACTCGGACACCACTCCTGCCTCCTCCAACCTCCATGAGTGCAAAGAGCTCCTACAAGGTCTGCCTGGTCATTCTAAAGAAATTATTTTGCAGTGGATTCCAGGACACTGTGATATAGTTGGCAATGAGCTGGCAGACCATCTTGCTAAGCAAGGAGCTTCTATCCTGCAGATATCGAGGGAAGCTCTCCCTTTCATCACTGCCAAGCGCTTAATAAAGAAAAAGATGAACGACATTATTTTAAATCAATAAGCAGAGAGAAGTTCCAGTAAGATCTGGTGGAACAAACTTAAGGATCTTCCGATGTGCCCAAGACGTATGGCAGTTGCTGAGTGTCGGCTGACTACTGACCATGACTGCCTTTTTAAACATCTGCATCGAATTAATATTGCCCAATCCCCGCTCTGTACGCTCTGTGATCTCCAAGCGAAGATGGATATGGTCCACCTTCTTTCTTGCCCGGCCCTGAAGGACATCTCTTTGTATGACCAATACTGGCGTGCGAGAGACTTATTAGATTCATAGACTTTTCTTGCCATATTTATTTAATTTTTGTTCTTTACTTCTTTTGTGGTGAGTGGTCTTTTGTAACCTTGACCATTGGAAATAAAAAAAAATACTCTTTACTTTAACAGTAACTGTGTATACACTACTAACCAGGTACAAAAAGTAACTGCGTTCGTCCCCCTAATTAAAGATAGTTGTTATTTAAAGGATTTGTAAGAACCGTTCTTGAGAAATTAGGCAATTAAGATAATGTTCTTCTCTCTCTCTCTCTCTCTCTCTTTTTTTTTTTTTTTTTTTTTACCAGACTTTAGATGAATTTTTTTCAGGAGAATATGCTAGATATATTGACATAAATAATTATGCATGGTAAAACGTTTTCAATGTTTCACTTATAAGATAAAAGATGTTTCAAGAAATGTCCACGTGTCTTGATCTAGTTACACTTGATATTTTTTTATTATTTTAATTTTATTCACTTTTTTTACTTATTTTAGTTTTATTCAGTTAAATTTTCACTTTTATATTCTATTATTTGATGCATATCTTCTAGGTTTTTCTAGCTTTAGGTAAAATAAAAGCGATTGAATAGTGTTCTGTTTGTTTACGGTACTGTAATTTAAGTTTTTTGATGCACAAAAATGCATATTAAACAATTATTTCTTGATAATGGTTCTTAAATAACAGGATCCTTTACATAACGGCCACCTCTACTCCATTTTATTGTTACAAAATTTGGCGGAAAATTAAGCCGAACGCTGAAGGAAGGATTGTCCTGTCATTTTATTTTGTGGCAAATTCTGTATGCAAGTAGATTGAAATTTATATTTATTTATTTTGTCCATAAATATTCCTTAGAGGAAGTTTCTTACACCGGTATACGGCCTTACTTCTCACCATTTTTTTTTTTTTTTTTTTTGCAATTATTGATTTGTTTACCAATATAGTTATCGTAAGTGCAGTTCCAGTTTCTATGCTTAGCGTTCAAGTCACTTGCTAATATTAATTCATAATTAATAGCAACCAATATTTCTAGATCCATAGGAACTAGATGAGTGCCAGTGGGGGGTGGAAATGTAAATTGAAGCATTTGCAATGTCGGTGTTATTAGGCATGTGTAGTTTAATAATGCTCTCTTCGATAATATTTAGTCTGGGGATGAGTACTTGGGAGTGGTTGCGTTTACTTCTAATGATGATTGCCGTGCCGCCTCTAACTTCACCGGACGCTCGATCGTTCCTGTAAATATCTTAATTGGGTATAGAGAATTTAATGTGTCTAGCCAAATGTGTTTCCTGAAGGAGGATAATGTCAGGATTATTAGTTGTAATAAAGGATTTAAGTTCAATTTTTTTTTTTTTTTTTTTTTTTTTTGATATTATTCGCTTAACAGTACATCAATTTTATTTTGGCAACATTTTTAATTATCATTAGAAGTATCGTCAACGTTTTAAATAAAATGTGCATCTAATCAAGTAGGATGCTGTGCTCTTTCCATAAATGGCACTGCCTTAAATAAGGTGGGAAAAGCCTTAAAGATAATACGAATTTCTCTTAATAGTTTCATGATGTCGTGAAAGTTTTCAAAGTTTTCAGTGGGAGTGCTTGAGGGTGTTCCATGGGGTTGTGGGGGTGCTGCATTTTGGCATAAGAGATATCCAGCTTGGCATAGCTTGCATTGAGAGCTGGGTTGCTTCTAATAGTTTGTTTTTCAACTTTATTTGCCGGGTTTGCTGGACAGCCACCATAAGAATTTGTATGACTTTGCCCGCAGTTGCAGTACTTGGGGGTGTCAATTTTTTGATGGGGGTATTCCCTACTCATATGCTGTTCAGCACCTTTTACACATTTGGGTTTTAAGAAAATAGATGCAGAGTTGTAGCCGAATGACTGGCAATTAAGACATTGTACGGGTTTTTCGTTTATATATTTTTCGGTTTTTACTATAAGGTGTAACAGTTCTGTCAATTCGAAGATTTTTGGAGAGTCTGAGTTTGATATTAGCGTTACTAGGAAACATGAGAGGGGTTCAAATTTCCTTTGCCTTCTCATGACCACGACACTAATTACATCAAGCCCTCTTAATTCAAGTTCTGATTTTATAAGGTTAGTGGGTGTTGATGGGGAATGCCTTTTATCACTGCATTAATAGGCTTATCAATTGTTTGTCTGAGGATTAGATATTCAATTCCGTTGTTAGTTAGATATTATGTGTCACTAGTCGGTGAGCTTCAGGCGATGAGGGGAAAACCTTAAGATATTCCCCACTAAGTTTAGCATTAATATTTTTTATCGAAATTTAATTTTAGGTTCTGAATTAATTTGTTAAAATTGTTTTCAAACCTAACAAGAATGGGAGGGGGGTATTTTTTGAATCAGTGGAGTCAACCACATTGTTATCATTAGGTGCAGCGGGATTGCTAATAATGTTTTGCTGAAGAGCATTATATTTATTATTTACATTGGTAGGAATGGGGGAGGCTAGTTGCCTGATGTGCGCAGACTTACGAGGCTTGAAAAAGCCTTCTTCGTCAGTGTGCGATTGCGTACTCCACTTACTGGGCGTGCTAGTCACTTTTTGGACATTACTGCTAGTACTAGGCATATTGATGTCTACATTCATGTTGTCAATAACTAAAATATCCTTAGAAATACTAGTCAAATTACACTGAAGATTATTAACATCACTACAAATAGTTTGATTTATAACAGGTACATTATCAATAAAATTAAACTTGTTAGTATTTCATTAGTAGTACAGTTTTTACATTATCAGATACAACAGTTTCCATCACATAATTAGCAGAATTAATACACTCATTGTCAGATTCAGAAGAATAAGACTGTAATTTTTTTAAAGCTTTTGCTTATTTTTGTAAGCTTTCTTATAAATTTGTTTAGTTTTAACAGATAATTTAGAGGCATTAGGTTTGCTAGGTCTATTGTCATTTACAGAATCATTATTTACTTAAGGGCATAAGGCATTTTTTGAGATAATGCGATATCCCAACTGGGAGTACTTACCCCTTAACCTTTGGCTGTAGATGAATATTTGTTGATATATTCCATTGTTGTAGATCCAAACAGGGTTATTAGAATAATTTGTATCAGTAGACTCTAGATTTAACATGAGCCTTTTTTGAGTAGATATGAGTATTTCCAGTAGCTCACTAGTTTTGGTCAGCTCGCATAAGTAGTTGCTCCTTTCGGTTTTTGTAATAGGATCACTATAATCATTTCCTAAGTATTCATCAAGCTTCAGTACAAAACATTTTATCGATTGAACCAGGTTATCTGATTCGATGCACTCAAGAGCACTGGTTCCACAATTTAATTGCTGGCCCTGAGAAGGGCCTGTTTTCACAAGGTTAACCTTTGCGTTAACATCACTGGCAAGCACATAAGCACTAGTAGGTAAAACACACGTAACGGGGGAATTAGAACACTGATCACTGTTGGTAAATAATCCTGTAAGAATATCCATATGCAAGTCAGTAGTATTTATATCCATAGCATCGACCTGTGGGCGAAAGACCGCAATATTTCCAGGGAGCGGGCGGGGTCTATCCGGCATCCCTCGATTTATAGAAATACATTCGAACTATTTGCCATTTCGATTTTAGTCGAGCTAAGATGTTTGAAGAAACTGCTGCCGTTTCAGCTACCCCAGCTGCTGTCACACCGAAGAAAAAGGCAAAAGCAGCATCTAAGAAGCCTAAAACCATGCCTTCTTACCCCAAAGTTTCTGAAATGGTGACCGAAGCCATCACTAGTTTGAAGGAGCACGGGGGATCCTCGCTGCAGACTATCAAAAAACACATCGGCTCTCACCACAAAGTTGATTTGGATCGTCTGACTCCTTTCATTAAGAAGTATTGAAGAGTGCTGTTGTTAGCGGGTCCTTGGTTCAAACAAAAAGAAAGGGAGCTACTGGATCATTCAAGCTAGGTGCATCTGGACGAAACCTAAAAGAAGGGTTACTCTGAAAAGGGGCGCGGTCGCAGATAGGGAGAGTAAACATAAACAATAAACAAAAATAACGTAATAAAAAAATTAGCACAAAACTCATTAAGAAGTCAAAAACAAAAATAGATACAATTTGCATTCACAATTATTCCACAATAACCAGCACATAAATTAACTTCGATAAGCATAGTTTTAAAACATTAATATTTACAATTTTATTATTTAGTAATTCTTTGTTAATAATTTATTTTTATGGCATAATTTTAACTTATTGAATTATTTCTAAAAAGTATTTGAAATTTTACAGTTGTATCAGAATTTTAAACAAATATATCTGGATATGGCATTTTTTTTAAATATAAATCATTAGGTACTAAAAAAATTAGCTATATTAAATAACGAAAATATATTTTAATGCTTAATAATAATAAAATACTAAGCAGATAGGAAAAAATACATTTTCACAAAAAAGTATTATAATGAATTTAGGCTCTTTCAACAAAGACTACTTTAAAGTAATTTTTACAATTAATTTTTACCAGTAAATACATAGATTTTTATACAATAAATAATTTTTAATTTCTGTTATAATTTGAAATCATTAAATTATCTTTATACAGTTTTTGAAATTTAATTAGAATAAAATAAGTATGAAAATACTGTTAAGCAATATGAAATAAAGAAGTTAAATTTTAATATTTAATAATTGTATCGAAGAAATAGGAAATTATACATTTTCAAGAAAAATTACAATGAATTTAGGCTTTCCTGATAAAGACGTAAAAATAGTTTATAGTAGTTGTGCACGAATAATGTACTCCATTTTTACACAAATTTATAGATTTAATTTAAAATAAATTATTCAGAGTAGTTTTTGATTCCTTGTTTGAATAGAAAAATTTCATTGTAAAAAAGTTTTAATCAATAATTCAAGACATTCAATATTTTATGTTCAAATAAAAATTATGACCAAAATATAATTATGCAATTAAAATCATTATTAACAACCGTAATCAGCTTAAAAAACATAACAATTTTGATGGACATGACAACATAACATCAACAACAACTTAAAAAACATAACGTCATTAAATTTACTTTCTTCATATGCAGTAAGCACTTCCCAGAATTCCTATGGTTTCAGGGTGTGCCCCAAGCGGTGGTGTTGTCGAGCCGGAACGCTCCGGAACGTCGTTCCGGTACTTCCTTTTTGGACATATATGCGTTCCGGAACTAAAAATGATTTCTGATAACGAGAATTGGCTGACGTATTGAAAAAAAATTAAAAGGAATTGCTGATTTTTTTTTTTTTTTTCTAATTTATGACGAATTTTTATATGTATTATTATAAACAAGGGTTTGAACCGAACCCGAACCAATACCATGTAATAATAAGATTAATAAGTACTACTGTTAGCAAAATATTCTATGCACGCTACCTAAGTCAAAGTGTCGATTAAAAAGTGTTATTCAGGCCGCACATTGAGTCAGCATGCCTCCAACGCGCACCTATCGCTCCCGGCCGCGTTGCTGCCCGCGAGAGACATGTTGAAAAGTACCACATACTGAAGCGACGGCAGGAAGATCTCACGCATGAGCAATACATCTGAGCGGGTATCTTCCGTATCTGTGATTGCTTGAGAATTATGTGGCTAAAGCGTTGACGTTTTTATTAAGTATTTAAAGTTTGGTGTCTCGCATTTAAAATATAAAATTATCTCCATAGGCACGATATAAAACTTAAGAAATTTGGGATTATTATTTCAAAACTCAACCGATTTCTATTGAATGTTATTCACTGTACTTTAAAAACAAATGTACATTTTTTTTAATCCAATTTATTAATATTGTGATATGTTTAACACATCATTAAATTTATATTAAATTTTTTAAAAATTATGTCCATGGCTAAAAAGGAGTCAAATACACGTACAAACTGGAATTGTTTCTAAATAAAAAATAGCTAAATATGCTAAAGTGATGAATTTATTGTTTGGTGTAAAGTTATAACTGAAATTAAATTTGATTTTTATGTAATATTTATTAAAAGAAAATTAGTTAAGAAAGATATACT
>JAPDSC010011456.1:22023-45613 GCA_026290005.1 Latrodectus geometricus | reverse complement strand
TCACAATGACCTATGGCATGTTTTTGCTAATTTGTTAATTATTGTCGTTATAACAATTATACATATTAGTTATGAATTGACAATATATTAGTAAAAATTAATTTCTATGTATCTATGTCAATACAAAATTATTTAAGTTAAATTTGTCTATAAGGTTGATATACAAAATTTGTCTGTGTATATACATATTTTAATATTCTATTAGTACATGCATACTTGTAAAAAAATGTTTATCATTGAGTTTGAACTGCACTTTGCATACTTAAGAAATTTAACTAATTCAATATTCTGGAAGGAATTATTATTTTTTTCATTAATCATATATAAGATGTGTTGATCTTATACCTTGATGACTTTAAAAATATGCTAAATACTTTTATGTTCTTAATCTAAGTAATATTTTCAATAGTTTTCTTTAAAAATAAATAATACTGAAGTGCAATATATATATATATATACATGCCATTTTAGATTTGAACTAATGTTATGATTTTAGCTTTACATTTTCACTTACATTTAGCTTTCTTAGACAATGAATGCCAAACATCAATCACAATTTACCAACCTCAATTGACATAATGTTTCTTAAATTTTCTTGTTTTGTTAGATTATCATAATTTTAGCTATCTAATTCTGTCAACATGAGGTTATTAAACATTGTTAACTATTTCAAAAATAAGAACCCTGGTCGACAATTGTACCGATATTCTTCTCTGCAAACTTAATGAAGATATGATAGTTAAAATATATAGGAGTTATTAACTTTAGTTCAAATTAAATAAAATGGAAAATGGCTGTCTACTAGATTGTTTGTCATAAAATTATTAGAATAAAAAGAATTAATCATGCCAATAACGTATGTTCATAGGCGTAAGAAAATCTTTGTCAATGTTTGTTTCTATCTTCATTTTACTTTAATATTTTTCTTTTATTTTAAAAGCTTCATACACTAACTTATTTTCTTGGGACTGAATTTATGTTGAAACTTAAAAAATTCAAGTATTAACTGAGTAGATTTAAATTTTTTAAGTTTCAAATTCTGTAAATTGATTATAAAACATAAATATGAGATTTTGTTAATGATCTCTTGTTTCCGTTTAATAAAATGTAAAAAAAAAAATTCTATTATCAGTCTGTTTCACTTATGAACCAATGGTCTTTCAAGTGTTTATTAAAGCCTTTAATTCATTCCTGACTGCTATTTTCATTTTGTGTGCAGCTGAATTCAAATTTCTGTTATACAATAGACGAACAGCAATATATTGAAACGTTAAAAATTTTCTTTTGTAAGATTAAAACTTTTCTTTTCTGAAATATATAGCTAGATTAAAAATTAATATACCTTTTATCAGTAAAATACTGATGTTAAATCATTAGTTTTTCATATATAACTATTTATTAAAAGTTATTGCTTTATCAATTTATTCTGTTTGCATTCCAAGTTCTTTATTGAATTTGAAGAAAGGTTTTTAGGCATTTTAATCTTTGCAAAAAATTTACATAGTTGTATAATTTTTTATGTAAATTAATAATTTTATTGTAATTTATATTTTTGACATTTTCTTTAAAAACATTTATGCTTTGATCGTTAGTACTCATCAGAAGAAGAAACAGATGAACTTCAAAATGCAATGTCTAATCTTCAAGCTAACAAAGCTAAGAAACTATTGACTGTAACCAAAGAAGATGTGACTTATCAACCATTCCGAAAGAATTTCTATGTTGAAGTTCCTGAACTTGCAAAAATGACACAGGAAGGTTTGTAAATAAGTATTCTTATTTTTCATTTCCATTAAAATATTCCTGTATTTCCCAATTATTGTTTATATCTAGTAAAGTTTTTCTGTATTTTCATAAGTTATAATTTTAGATTAAAAATACTTATTTAGTAATGTAGAGACATTGTTATATAATGATTGCTTTTATTTTTAATTTGTCTATTTCTATAACCTATTATAACTGTTAAATGGAAGTAGTTCTTATATGCATTTTTATTTTGAAATTAGACTTCTATTCATTTTTATCTGAAAGTAAATGAGGTTATCTATTTTAGACATAGTTATTCTCATATTTTGATTATTTTGTTTTATTCAACATTTAAATTATATTAAATCATGAAATCTAAATTTTATGTCCTTTCATTTCATGAACACTAAGAGGATAATTTATTATAACTAAAAAACTTTCAAGTATAAAAATCCTTTATCTAAAGTAGTAAACTAGTTTGTAATACATTTAATTCGTAAATAATACTCAAAACTGAGCTTATTATTTAGATTAAATATGTAAATTTATATGTATTTCATAAAATTATGTAACAAAACTTTATTGTAGATGCAATAAATAAATTGGTTTAAAATGTGGAAGTGGGGGAAAATAAAATAATTTTTTTTAAAGAAAAGCTTAGATTATAAAGCATGACCTTCTACCTATCAACAATGTTTGACTGCCTTTAACTTTCACCATTTATTTCCCTACTTTTCTAAAGAAAAATTATTAGAATTACTTAATAAATCCTTTGTCAATTATTTTAAGAGTTGCTTTAATCTTAAAAGCTTTTAATTTTAAATTTTGTTATGTGATTTTTTATTTTTGTATTCTTGATGTTTATAAACAAGATTTGATATCAGAGGAAAAAGAGATATTCTTTGTAAATTTTTAATTTATAATTGTTATTTTTTGACTGATTCTTTTCAGTCAGTAACTTGAAATTTTTTTTTATGTATTTAGTATATGATTAAAAAATTTGTTAATCTCCTTTGACTGCTTATTTCTAATAAGCACAGAAGGATGATCAAGATTATATTTTTAAAAATTATGTTAATGAAACCATTCAGTTAAACATTTTAAGTATTCCATTTTACCTTACAAAGGTCATGTAAGTAAAATACCACCAATGAAATAACCATGCTTCTTGAAGTTGATTGACTGATTTGTGTCATAACTATATTATATTATCATTAACATGCATTTTAATTTCTAATTAGATCAAAATTAATTAAGCTTTAAATTTTTTCCAATGGAATTCATCTGAATAATTGAATAAATTAAAAGTTGGGTTTTTATTCAATTCATGCAAAGTCATGTTTTTTTTTTAATTTTATTTACAATTTCAACAATATTTTTTTCTATTTTTCACAGAGGTTGATGCATGGAGAGATGAAATGGAAGGTATTAAGGTCAAGGGGAAAAATTGCCCAAAACCTATCAAAAATTGGGCTCAATGTGGTGTGAGTAAAAAAGTGCTTGAAGTTCTTAAAAAGTATGTTAATTTAAATATTTAAAAACATAATTTATTAATATTGAATTGCTGCATTTCATTAAATGTATAATTTTTTCTTGCAGACATGGCTATGAAAAACCAACTCCTATTCAGTCACAGGCTATTCCGTGTGTAATGTCTGGTAGAGACATGATTGGAATAGCCAAGACCGGATCTGGTAAAACTTTGGCTTTCTTACTACCTATGTTTCGTCACATTTTAGACCAACCTAGTCTGGAGCCTGAGGATGGACCAATTGGTAATAAATTTAATTTTTATATATACAACTATATAAAAAAAATTTACTATATAAGAGAAACAATTAAGATATTTGCTGTTGATATTATAAGATCAATCTTAATATATTTTATTTCAATAAACAAAAGATAGCTTTCATTTTCTTTGATTCACTGTATCATTATATTTGCTTAAAACTTGTTTAAATCTTCATTTTTTTTTTTTTATTTATTTTTAGCTGTGATAATGACACCAACTAGGGAGCTTGCTATGCAAATAACAAAAGAATGTAAAAAATTTACTAAAGCTCTTTCTTTAAGAGTTGTTTGTGTTTATGGTGGCACTGGTATATCAGAACAAATAGCAGAATTGAAAAGAGGGGCAGAAATTATTGTATGTACTCCTGGCCGTATGATTGACATGCTTGCTGCCAACAGTGGTATGATTTAAGAATTTTAGTGTTCCTTATTGTACAATTCTGAGTTATTCTTGTATTCTTTTATTATAGATTTATTTGTAAGTTGGTTTATATTTTTTAACCTTAATATATGTTTTTGTTACTTTTTTAGGAAGAGTCACTAATTTGAAGCGTTGCACATACATTGTTTTAGATGAAGCTGATAGAATGTTTGATATGGGTTTTGAACCTCAGGTAGTGTATTGATAAATTATATGTTTGTATTTAATTTACTTAAATTAAAGATCGTAGATAAACAGAAATTCTAGTTGAATTTATTAATATTTGTGTGAAGGTTTTACCTTCACATATATGTGTAGGTATTAATATTTTGTAAAAAAACATTATTCTTGTTCCATGCTTTACTGCTAAATATCTACAAAATTGAAGTCTTGAAATATTTTTATTCAGGTATTCTATGCAATGTTGTTATTACTTTTTTATTTTATCAATATTTAAAAATAATTTTTAATTTTAAACTATTTTCTTTATTTGATTGGCAATAATATTAAATTTATGTATTTCAGTAACTACTAATTCATTTCATGAGTCAAAAGTATAATTCATACACAGTGGTGCTTTTCAAATTAACTTTTCATATGTTTTTTAAATAAATTGATTTTTTCTGCACATATTATTTGTATGTTTTATTTAATTATTTGTACTGTTTTAATCAGGTAATGAGAATTGTTGATAGCACCAGGCCTGATCGTCAGACAGTTCTATTTTCTGCGACATTCCCTCGCCAAATGGAAGCCTTAGCTCGTCGTATTTTAACTAAACCAATTGAAGTTCAAGTTGGTGGCAGAAGTATAGTTTGTAAAGATGTGGAACAACATGCAGTTGTTATTGAAGAGGATGGAAAATTCTTAAAACTTCTTGAACTCTTAGGATATTATCAAGAACAAGGCAGTGCCCTTGTATTTGTTGATAAACAAGAAAATGCTGATCTTTTGCTTAAAGATTTAATTAAAGCTTCTTACAATTGCATGGCACTACATGGTGGGATTGATCAGTTTGATCGAGATTCTACTATTTGTGACTTTAAAGCTGGAAAAGTTAGTGTATTAGTAAGTATCTAATGAATGGCGTACATTTTGTCTACACATTCTTAATGATTCTTCTTATTTTTTTAGTGTAATGTATTTGCTGTATAAAAGCTTATAATGATTTCACTAATTGTGAATATCCAGAAGAGAAATATATTTATTAACTTTGCCTAAATTATTTAGCTAAAAATCAATTTATATTGTATTTAATTAATTATTTATATAATTATGGAATATTTTAATGTAATTATCATATTTATTTGCTGTAGAATACATTGTTTTTATTTTTATAGCAATTTACAATTAATTAAAACAAAAATTGCATTTTAATTATTTACATAAGACAAAAGATTGTGGTTATGTTTTTTTTTTTTTTTTAAACAAATTTAAAGTGTATTATTCATAATAAAATTTAAGATTCCTTTGAGTATTCTAAATATTTATAATTTTACCCAGAAATTATTAATAAATTTAAATAACTAATTCAATTGAATTATTCCTTCAGTTCTTGAAATATATTTATTAATAAACCTACTGACTCTTGCTTCTCTTCCTTGCATAGATGTTTTATTTTTGAGCAAAGATATAATGTCCATGTTTTGGTATTTCTATACATATCGCATAACTTATTTTAAGGTCCTTGATTGTGTTTGTTTTTTATCTGTATGTGAAGCATTAATAGAATATAAGGATATTGTGATTTTTTATTTATTAAATCTTTTTTTTTTTTTTTTAATTAAATAAGAAACTAGATTCAACATGTATTTTTAAAAATTACATAATTTTATTATGGTGTTGTTTTTTTCTTTGTCTTTCCTTCATATTAAGTTTCATGCAAGTTTTTATCAAGCTTCTTTTAGTTATGAAATTATTCACTTGAGCTGACTTCTTTTGAAACATGAAAATAGAATCTTCTGATAAAACATTTTAATGAATTGAGTCAGGAATGGCTTTTTATGTATACAAGATTTCAGTTCTTCTGGGACCTGTATGTAGAATCAACTCAATGATAAATATAGTTTCATAATTGATATTTCTATTATCTTTCAAATATTTAGATAGCCACGTCTGTTGCAGCTCGAGGACTGGATGTGAAGCATCTCATTCTGGTTGTAAATTATGACTGCCCTAATCATTATGAAGACTATGTCCATAGGTGTGGGTAAGTTCATTTAATTTTTTTAAAAACTTATATATAGATACATAATTTTTAAATAAATCTTATGCACAAAAATCAAAAAATTTTTTTGGTTATCAATATTTAATTTATTTTTATTATTTTAATGAAAATTTTTTTATGATGATAGAATATTTAACTTTTATTTAAATTTCTCTAAATCTATTTCTTCTCAAGCAAAGTTTTCAAGCTATGGGAATTGCAACTCACTAGTCAATCACATATTTTTTGGTACTGATGCTTATATGCATGTATAAATTGTGAAAATCTAAGTGTCAATGCACCATATGGATGTATCAAAATTAATTCATTAGCATACTTTTTAAAGAATTCTCAAAACTTAATTTAAAATATATTTGTTTCAGTAATAATAAATATAAATGCAAATTATGTTTATTCTTAATTATTTGTATTTTTTAATGAACATAAATAATTTTTAATGAAATAATTTGTCTTGAATGGGGCATTTTTATATTTTTTCTTATTTTGGTTTAATAAATTAAGGATTTATCCGGCATTAACTGTTTTTCACTTATTAATTTATCTAACACATGTTTGATGTATTTATATAAATTTTTAAATGAAAATAAATGAAGAACTTCGTTGGAAATTTGTGATTTCATTAATTTCTCTGCTTATGTTAATAAATTTTTATAAATACTTATGACACTTAATTTCTGCTAACTGTTATTTTTTTAAGTGTTCTTAATCTGAAATTTTTTTCATAAAATTTTCATTGAAAGTGTAATTTCTGGTACATATTTATTAAAATCTTTGTGGGGAATTTCTGTTGATAAAGAAAAACTATATGCATTTTTTAATTCCAAAAAAATAATTTATTTTTTACACGAGTACTGTGAAATTTATTCTTGCAACATTGTCCCCAAAAACACATTTTGCTAACACAACAATATGTTTGAGGAGTTCACCAGGATAAGAAATAAAAAACATTTTAGTAAATTTTTTTTTTTTTTTTTTCTAAATGACCAATTCTTATTATTATAACATAAAAAGTTGTGTAAGTTAAGATACATTATTATTTTTTTTTTAGCTTAATTTCTTTAAAAATAAAACTGAGCTTTTTTTATATAAACCTGATTTTGCCCAATAGAATTTAAATTGCTAATCAAATTCGTCTGGAGCAAATAATATTTGTGCTTACTTTTGAATTTTATTTAACTTTTCATTAAATTAGTTAGAAATTAATATTTTTAATAAAAATATATGGTAAACAGTTACCTTTTAAGTTTAATGTGTTGTTCTAATTCTGAACAAAAAATGACCTAAAAATAAATATTATATTCTCATTTTAATAGTTGGTCTAAATAATTATGTAATGCTGTTAAAAACAAATTTTAAGCTGTTGTAATTTAATCTATGAAATTTGAATGCCACTTCTGTTAAAATTTAAATATTTTCCAAAAAGCTAGTTGATGAGAGAGTATCAGAAACATTTTTATCTGAAATCTGTTACTTATCTTGATAAAAATTGTCTTCAAAATGATAGTTTGATCTCATTTTTTTTAAATGAATTTATCAAGGTAACAACATAATAACTCATTTTTAAATGCTTGGTTACTCAATTATATAAAAACATGATCTGCATTAGTTTCAAAACCAATTCGTTTTGATGAACTGGTTATTGATCCTTATTGAAAACTGACCAACCAGTTACAGCTAATAAGTTAATTGCATGTAATGTGTAAGTAGATTTTGTTTTCATTCATTCTAATAGCTTATTCAGCAAATAACATTCATTTTGAAAAATTTAGTTGAAAATGTACAGTGTGAAATTTTTTATTTTTCTTATTTTCCAGGTTGCATAATAATTTTAATTTTACTTTTTTTCCCCCAATTACTGGATTTAAATCACAGTATTTCTAGAATAACTCAGAAAAGAAATTTGCTAACTGTTCATTAGACAGTTCAAGGATGTTTATTAATAAAAAAATTGCAGTTTATTTTCTCTTTGTTATTAAGAATTAACTTGAATAACCATTTCTTGTAAATTTTGTTAATAAATTTAATTCCTTGTCTTATTATTTTATGGTAAATTATTTGATATTTCAGACGTACAGGTCGAGCTGGAAATAAAGGCTTTGCGTATACATTTATTACATCTGAACAAGGACGATATTCTGGTGATATCATCAAAGCATTAGAATTATCTCAAAATACTATACCCCCAGATTTACAGAAATTATGGGATGAATACTGTCTTAGACAAGCAGCGGTATGACTGTGCTTATTTAAATATTTTATTGATGGTTTTAGATTCTTGTTTTATGTTATTTACTTTATTAAAAAAATGTGTTTTTTCGCCTCACCAACTTAATGGGGCTTTGACTAGATTCAATACTTTCATCTAAGTTCAAACTATAAAAAAATTTAAAAAATCAGATTTATGAAAAATTTATGAACAAAATGTTAACTACAGTAAATTATTTTAATGGAAAGTTTATATTTCATTCTTTGAATTCTGTGCTATTATTGTTATAATATGTAATATATTTGAAATAAACCATTCTCTTGTTGAGCCTAAATATGAGAAAGTAAATTACAAGTTTCTCATTGAAACTTGTAATTTACTTTTAATTTAATATAATATTTCCCACTTTACTTAAGCCATATATATATATACAGACAGCAAGATAATGCTTAGAAAGAAATCTTAAAAAAATTTTTTAGAATGTAGTGTGTGTGTGTCCCCTCCCCAGAGTGATGTATAATATAATTTGAATGTCACACTAGCAGAAAAACGATTAATGCTCGAGCCTTTTGTTCAACAGTTCAGGGATTCCATCTCTGGTTTAGATATTTGTGATTCAAAATTCGCTGTAAACTTAAGGTAGTTGTTTAATTACTTCTCATGTACAATAGTAAACTGTTGAGTGACAAACCATTACCATTTTAAAAATCAGTTTACCTTAATATTCTTTCAAAAATAGAAGTAAATCAACTATTATAAAAGGCTATCCTGTAATTAGTTTTTTCTTCTTTATAATATGATTTTAAAAATCCATTTACATTAATTTTCATTCATTTGATTATTTTTATTACCTCTGTTGTCATATATGCAACAAAATATTAAAGCAAATTCACTATGAAATCTCCTTGTGCCAACCTGTAATGATCCCTGTAATATTTTATTTTGTATATATTTGAATATACTCATCCTTATTAATTTTAAACAGATTTCTTACAGCAGAATTTCGTCCATTTTAATATTTTTATTATTTTTTATGTATTAAATAAAGTTTATATATTCTTTTGCTAGAAATTGTATTTTAAAATGTTTTTGCTTTTCTTAGAATTATATTTTGAGAAAATCATATTAAGATAACTTTTTTTCCCTCACCCTTACATTCACTTTACAGGAAGGTAAAAAAGTGAAAAGCAGTAGTGGTTTCTCTGGCAAAGGCTTTAAATTTGATGAAGCAGAGGCTCAGTTAGCAAATGAGAAGAAAAAGTTCCAAAAAGCAGCATTAGGTCTTCAGGATTCAGATGATGAAGATGCAGAGGCAGATATTGACAAAGAAATAGAGACGCTCCTTGCACCTAAGAAGCGTGTGCAAGAAATTACTGTTTTGCCCACTGGTATTGCAGGCTTAGTTGGTGGAATTGCAAGTGCTGAAAAATTGGAACTTGCTAAAAAACTGGCTTCTCGCATAAGTTTACAACGGAATATTGGAGCTGAAGCACAACAAGCTGCTGAAGCTGTTTTGAAAGGACATTTAGGAACTACTCCTGTTATATCAGTAAGTAATATTTTCTTCTATTGATGCAAAAAATTATGAGTAATAAATAAACAAGTGCTTAATATTTTATTTTAAAATATTGCTCCCTGTGTGTTAAATTTAATGAGTAATGGTAATTCCTGGTTAATTTAGTAAATGTTTTAATCCTTTGGATATTCTTAATTAAAAAATTTAATTGCTGTTTTTCATAATTTTTGTAACAAAAATGATTTAATAATTTAGGTGTATATTATGTGTATGAAATTAGTATTTGTCTTTATTGTGTTAGTTTCATTATTGTTGTTTTTTACAGGCAGCCTTACAAGCTAAAACTCTTGCTGAACAAAGAGCTGAGAAACTTCATGCTAAACTTAACTATCAACCTAAAGCAGATGAAGATGACAAAGAAGATGAACCAGCTGTAGAAACATTCCGAAAGTATGAAGAGGAGCTTGAAATTAATGATTTCCCTCAACAAGCTAGGTGGAAAGTTACATCTAAAGTAAGTCATTTCTTCCTCAATATAACTCTCATTTGCTTCTTTGTTGAAGAATGTTATTTTAACTATAACTACTACATTACAAGTTAATGATATGATTTATTTTATTTGTTGAAAAATTATGCTTGAAAAAGATATGTTTAAGAAATTACCAAGTCTTATATTTTAAATTAAATTATACTGTGCATTTCAACCAATATAATTTGAGGTTGGTTTTTCAGTTTGTAAAATTATTTTTTACAAGTGGGAATAATAAAAATGATTAATATTTTATCTTCTCAATGCTAACAAAAAAGCTGCTGCCTTATCTTCCATTTCAAGTCATTTATCATTTGGTTTTTAATTTGCATATGATATTTAATCACTTCATGAAATGATTAATAATAGGGATAGTCACACTTAAACAAAATGCAATAAAATATTTCATAGTTTGGGGAGTGTTATATTTTTTTATAAGCTTTACAATCATTTGTTATTCAATTAATTGTTAATAAATATTCCAAAATGAATTCTTATGAAATTTTTTTCATTGTTATTTTAGAAAAAATAGATCATTTTCAAAAAAAAAAATTTGTATGGTCAAAGTTGTCTGTAAAACAATGGTTAGAATCTTAGTATTTTAATTTTTATCATAAAAAATATCACTTAATATGCAGTCTGATCCATATATTTATGTATCATGGAGTGTCATGAAACCAAATCTCAACTGTGTTATTATACCTTATAGCTAGTTTATACATTGGATTGGTTTCTAAAGTATTACATATTGTATAATGTATTTATATTGTATATGTAATAGTGTGATGTATTTATTGATATAAATTATCATGTAATTTAAATTTCAAAATTATTAATAGAATATAAAATCAATTTGAGATTAATTTCTTTATATAAGAAAACTAATCGTTACCTTTAAATATTTCTTTTTGATTTTTTCAATTGTTCTGTATTTATTATTTATTTATTTTAGAGTTCTTATTACCTTATAAGTATTATTTAAAAATTGTAAAACAAGTAATTTATAACACTATATGATTGAAAAATCAAAAGTTATAGTAGTCATTTATTTTCGTGTTTTACTCAAACATATGTTAGAAACTTTTGAATGATACTTCCATTAACATTATAATTTCTAAAAGTTAATATTAGTATAATTTTTCTATTTCTATCAATTCTATTCTTTTCTGATATATTTAACTGGTATGATATAACAGTAATACTATCTTAATCATCATAGCATTACCTAACATTTTATAATGTATTTACTTTCAACTGCAGAGATTATTTGGATTTTTATGTAAAGTAAAAAACATCTTAAATTTGTATCAACTTATTCTAATACATGTATTCAGCAATATTATTTGAATGTTTGCTTAGATTTTCTAAGAACAAATGAATAGATGTATCATTTATTATAATAGTTGGAGTATTGGACAGTGCAATAGGCTCATTAAAGTTGTATGAAAAACATTGTCTCTTAATAAAAAGAAAGGATTATTTATTCAAATAATGAGTGAAATGTTTTAAATAATTTCTAAATATTATTACTAAAAAAGTGTTCTATATAATAAAATAATGATAACAGGAAAAATGTGAGGCAAACTTGGAAATTACTGATTATATTTTAATGCTAAAATAATATAATTTGGTTGACACTTTTGCATTTTAAGTATTGCTAAAGAATAAAAAAAAAATGATTAAATAAATTATTTTTCTTTGTTTGTAAGAATTAAAGCATCTTTATTAAGCTGATAAAATTATGATAACTTAAAATCAATGCTTTAGTTAAATATTCTTTTCCATTTTAAAATATTTTAATTTACATTAATTTCAGTCCTGGAAGATGTGACTCGTTATTAAAAGGAACTAAATATTATTAATAGCAGGGGTCATTTTTGTGCAAATATGTGACTATCACTCTCATTTTTCACTACCTTTAATGTCAAAAATTAATAAAAAGATTTTATTATTTTTTTATTCAATCATATGCACATTGATAATCATATTAAAAACGAGATATTATCTGTTATAATTTTTAAGATTCAATTTTTTTCAACATTTGTGTTTTTTAGGAAGCTCTTGCTCAAATTAGTGAATATTCTGAAGCTGGTATCACTGTTAGAGGTACATATTATCCACCTGGAAAAGAACCTAAAGAAGGAGATCGCAAACTTTATCTTGCCATTGAAAGTACAAATGAGCTTGCTGTATCCAAGGCAAGGGCTGAATTCATCAGGTTAATCAAAGAAGAACTTGTAAAAATGGTAAGAATTCTCTGAATACTCTTTTGAAATTATATCATGTTTTTTTTTTATTTGAAAATTTCCATATCTTTAATAATTGCAGAAATCATTATTAACTAAAAAATATCATCCATTTATTTTTCAAAAAAAATTTTCTTCAAACAATATTTTTTCCTTTGGAATATCCTTTCCTAGTTGTTAATTATATGACTAATAGTTATTGATTTAAATCTTTTACTATATATTACAGAACACAAAATTTACTATATATTACAGAACATAAAATGTGCTTAATAATTTCTACTTAAAATATGATAAAAATTATGTTCTACATAAAGTTTCTTAGTTTTATATAACCATAATACATACATTTCACATTATTACTGCAAAAGAAAATAGTGATGAAAGTTATAAACAAAAAAATTATAAATATTTTTTTTTTATTTATTTTACCTTATATATTCAATATGCAATGAAATCCAACACATTGAATAAATTGCAATTTTTATTTCAATTAATCATTTCTTTTAATATTTTGGAAAATTATTATTTATATTTATAGCTTAATATATTTCATGCACTTTCAATAATTGAAGGCTTAACTCCAAATTGAAGAATTTAATCCTAAATTTGCACTTTATAGTTAAACATTAAAATTAATTCATGCTTTATAAAATTTTGATGTGCTTACTCTCAAACACATCATGAATATGCTTTTATATAATTAAGTGTAATTATATAAATTTAAACTTTTCAGCATTACATTATATAGCTGATTATATAAATCAGTGTTGATAAGTAAATCAGTCAACACATTTTAGATATTGTGAAAATTAAAAAATTTTTAGTAAACAATTACTATGCCACACTTTCTGTGAATCATTTTCTTTTTGTCATTTAGAATGGCAAGAACTGTATTGGTTATCTTATAGATTGTTAAACCTTGTGAAGATTTTTGTAAACGTTTAAAAAATTAAAAAATACAATTACAAAAAGTTGTATGTTATTTTATAATAACACAATTGCCATATCTCCCAAATACTGTGAAATGGACATTGCCTTATTACATTGCTTCCATCAGATGAAAGTACTTGAAATTCAAGTTTATTTTTGTCATTAAAATCATAATATTTTAGCTATTTGTTACTTTTTTCAGTGAAAGATTTCTACATTTTATTGTTAGTGTTTAATATATGATTATATTTCTTATGATTCATTGAAGCAAGTTTGTTTTTCATCTTTAATAATTTATCTTAATTAATTTTTTGTGTTGACTTAAGATTAAAACACATTTCAAAGAATTAAAACATTTACAAGCAATCTTGAAACAGTTGTCCATATTTCTATAATTGAATACCATTTTCTTTCCCCAGTTTCATATCATTCGTTATTTTGTTTTTTGAGATCTCAATAAGATTCTTTTGTGAGAAGACTTTACATTCAAATTCTTTATTTGATTATATTTTGTATAACCTGGCTTAAATTTTTCCTTGTCTTTATTTCAAAATAATAAAAATGATTATAGCTTTCTCTAGTGTCAGACAAGTCCTCTTCAGGGTCATTAGTACTAATAAGGATAACATATTTCAAACTTACCACTTCTATCCTTTATATAAATTTGTTTTTATGGAGTTCAGCATGTGTTCAAGTAAATAATAAATACTGGTAGATACTACAAATTGATAAACTTTTCCTTTCTTTTAAATAATTTATATTCCAAACATCAATCCTTAGACATGTTTATCAATTTCAGCCTGGAATGAAAAAATAAGATCATTAACTCTTACTTTTATACTCTTACTCATATAAGTTGATGATCTTACTCTTAATATTGTAAAGTAAAAAATCTTAAAATTTTAATTACTTTGTTAATTAAGATATTTTCTTGTAAATACTACTTCGTTCATAGCTTAGAACATTAACATTTGATACCTGGATAAAAACAAGGATATAATTCTATTTTTTTTTTTTTTTTTTTCCAAATTTTCTCACCTGCTATAGCATTTAAAAGCTCTTTCTATTGATAGGAAAAGGAACTTGAATGTTCCACTTTTTGATTTCCCCCCCCCCCCCCACTGATATTTAAAAATACTCTCTTTCAAAGCTATACCAACAAAATGTAATTTATTTGTTTAAGATATTTAAATGCATTATTTCCTTTCTACATTATTTATTTTGCGTTATTTATAAGGAGCCAAAGAAAATATTCCTGTCACTTCAATTAATGTTAGTTAAACGCAATTAAAAATAAATTTTTACTTATTTACATTTTATATGAATATGTTGACTATCCTAAATGACCATATTATATCAAATAATTAAATTTTTTGAAAACTTGTTTATATGTATGTTTGTTTTTTGGATGCAAGCTCTATCTATTAAAATTTTATATCATTTTGACTTGACAATTCTAAATTACTGATTAAAAAAAAAAATATTATAAAGTTTAAATAAGAATATGTTTTAAATGTTATATATTTTTCTGTAATTCAAGGTTAAATATACATCAGGATGTTGAAAACGTAAAAAAAATTGTATAATAACTTTAAAAATCTATTTTATGTTATAATAGTCACATAGTGCATGCTTACAAATTATATGAGTAGACATTATAGTATGGAATTGTCATCTTGAATGTGGCGAATAATTATTTTAATAATAACATTTACTGATACAAATTATATTTATTGTAAATATAATATATGTAATAATTTTTTCAGCAACATTCTTATCAACCAATCAACAGAGGACGCTATAAGGTTTTATGAGAGCTGCCTGAAGTATTTTCCCATCCTGTGTACAGATCATATAAATATGTTTTGAATTCATTAAAGGTTTTTTTTTTACAAAAATGTCTTGGTGTTGTTTCAAGCTTTAATTTTTAACAAAATCTACTTTAATCTAGGAGGATTCAAAAATGCAGTCTTTTGCATAAGATAAATATAAAAGAAATTTCTATTGGCTACTATTCTGTTGTGAAACCACAAATTTTTAACCATTCTTTCACTTTCCTCATTTACATAATTTTTTTTCGCATTTAGAATAATTATGTTGATTTACTTTTAATTATCATATCTGCCATTTTATAATTATCAAAACTCTATTTATTTGATATTAATAAAAAAAATTCGCATGCTAAAATATTTGAATGATAATTTATTCTTGTAAACGTTTCACACAGCTTTAGTTTTTTTTTTTTTTTTTTTTTTTTTTTTTTTGTTCATTTCATTTAAACTTTGTATTCAAATATAACTTCTGCATTACTGTTTTATTATCTATATGTTGGAATAAGGGAAAAGGGATTTTTTCCCCCATCTAAAAATGGTTAGGTGTAATTTAGACAATATGAGAATCAAAAGTGTAAAATATCTATAGATGTCAGCCATTTTCAATATTATGATAATAGACTTGTATAGAGATGCATCTTGCATGAAATTAGCTTCCAACTCACTATAGCCTCATCAAACTTTTACTTAGCTTATTTAATTCATTTTAGAATAGTTTATAACAATAAAAATTAAGGCTGTTTAATTGTGAGTTAGGTTAATGAATTAAAAAGATTTTAATTACTTATTGTCTAATTAGATAATGAATACTGTGTTATTAAGCTCTGCTACAATCTTTAAAAAGTTTATTATAAAATTTTGTTAAGCTTATATTTCTTTATTTTACTGTGAATTTATAAAATTGAAAAAGTGAATTTCAAATGGAAAAGTATGTTTCATTATTATTTGCGTTAGAGCTGTGGTAGCTCAGTTAGGAGAACGTCGTTCTCGCAACACAAAGGAAGTGAGTTTGATACTGGGACTGGCTAAAGACTACCATGTTCACTAATAGTGACTGGGCCACATTAACTATGTTAATGTCACAAAATACTTCTGGTGGCAGCATGCAAAAGTTTAGGGATTTCTACTTGGCCTCTGCTTCGAGAATAGTAGACCCACCACTGGCTTGTAGTGCTGCCATCTAATGTCATCTGAACTAGAGGAGGAAATGAACTCTTCAGGCTTGACAAGGAACTGTACTCTGTCTGGTGTAGCAAATGTCAGGATTGAACTTGACTGTTTGATACAAAATACTAAATAAATAGTAGCAGAGCTGCCTTAGTCCCCAAAATACCTATGTATTTAGACAAAACAAAATGCTTGAATTATTTGATCATACAAAGTATGTTTATGAAATAAATAAGTCTTGCAGTCAGTTGGTAATATTGTACACATTGTCAAGTTTATCTGAAATTATAAAGTTTCTCCAATTTAATGCGTTTGATGCTTAGCGATTGTAACATATGCTACTTAAGAAAAGATTAAATGATTTATATTCTATAATAAATTTTATGGAAAAAAAATTCTGTTATTTAAAGAACAGCAACAGTTTTAATTTATTTTCATTACATCTATGGTGATTATTAAGTAATCGAGGTATAGGTTATTAACGATTAATAATGATTATTTACAGTAAATATTCAAGTATTTTTGAGTATTGGAAGTATAATTAACTGACATGTGTGTCATTTAAATTAGTTTCGTATATTTTCTCATCTAGAAAATGTTTCTTAATATAAATTGTTAAAACTTTATTTCTCAAATGTTTATATTTACTATAATAGATATTTATGTATGTGGAAATGTACGAGAATTGTTTCATTCTTTAGCAAAAAATTTACCAATTGGATGTTTGTGCACATTGGTATAATAGGTTTTAAAACGTTTGCAGCTATGGTTATAATTAGCTTTAACAACTATATCAAAGTAATTTCCTCAAAGATGAGAACTCATCTTCTCATTTATCAAATCTATATAAAGCTTTACAAAATGGGTTAAAAATCTCTTGTATACCAGCATCAACAAGCCAATCTTAATTTGATTAAATTAAGGTTGGTTTGTTTTCTAGGTTTATAAATTTTAAATTGGCTTTCACCTTGATATTCTCTTGCTGCATTTTTTTGTATTATCCATAAAATGATCAAATTATTTCACTTTTCAATAACCTGAGTGCTTACTACAGTTTGATTTTCATGTGTTACATATTTTTTGTCCTGTACAATTTCCTATTTTAGTTTTAGTCATTGCAATTTCAATCATTTTATCTTGGTTAACCCTTTTTTTACATTTGACGAGTGAGGCTTGTTATCTGCTTACTTCAATACAATGCAGCCTGCAAAGAATTCGCTACTCCAAGGGTTAATGATGTATATCATGCATGTTTGTGTGTATCTTTTTAAAATTGACCTTATGAGCAGTTTGACTTTAAAAGTACACTTAATTTAACAAAAAATCTTAATTTTTTTTTAAAATTATAATCGTCTGATTTTTCTTTTTAAATGCAAAAATTTATAATTTTTTAAACATATCCTTTACAGTTATTAAGATTTATGTAGTTAAAATTTTTATATATATTATATAAAATTCATAAGCTTTTCTGAAATTTTACCAAAAATGCATTAGAGCCTTTAATACATTTTCAGTCCATTTTCCTAATGCAAGCAAGTGTTCGATCTTAACCATCGTTTTCTGCTTCAAGATCAATATTCATTTGTAAATTTGTCTTCAGTATATATTAATAATTTTTAGCAAAAAAAAAATAATGAAAGGAATAAAAAAATACCTTTTTACTTAACAGTTATTTGAATGATGCTGTGAAATGAAGTTTTCAACTGGAATCGTCTTTATAAGTGGGCTTGGAATTTAAGCATGTCATTAAATGATGAGAACAATAAATTCGACTTATTGGTTAGGAATTTTTAAAAGTAATGGGCATTATATCGAAGTCTAATTAATAAATTGATTTTATAATAACATTAGTATTTCAAATTGAAGATTAACATTTAGACATTACAAATAATGCAATATTTCAACAATAAATTAAAATATTCTATTTATTTTCAAATTGTTTGAAAGTGTGAAATTTATAAAAATAACTTAAAATTTCTTTTTTCATTATTTAAGTGAATTAGCATAATTCATTTTCTGCTATAGTTTGTGTTTAATTGTTTGAGATCTTGTTCTAATTAATCTTATTAATATATAAGCAAAATAATTTTTTTAATGATACTAAAATTTTTATTTGTCACAATGGAAAATATACATTAAAGCAAATTGTCATGTATATATTGAATTTAAAATTAACTTTTATCATAAAAAGTGTTGATTTGTGTGTTGTAGTGCTTTTAAAATTGATTAAAAGAAATCGTGATTATATAAATTTAAAAATATTTCCAATTCATTATAAGTGCGCTTGTGTTTATAAAAACCAATATATCATATTATTGATCTATGGGAAGGCTTTTTCCTAAAATAAACTTATTTTCGTGGGCAATAATTTTACGAGCTGCAATTTTTTTTTCTGTCCACATTTCTTTATGATACTAATTTATACAATATAAACTACTGAAAACAAAGGATAAGTCTTATAAAATAACCGTATAGACATTTTTTTATATTTATAAAATGAAAGAAGAGTCGCAGTTGCAAATTTTTCTCATTTTCAAACTTTGCAGTATGCTAATTTTGAAATTGATTTCGAAGGCGGCAGCGCATGAGATTTTGTTTTCAACATAATGCAAGACAAAGCGATAGCAATGTTTCAAGGAAGTCATTTAATTGTAGTTTGAAGAAGCTTGGCTAGTTGTTGACCTGTTAAAGGGATGCCAAACACAATGTGAAAGCCATTGAAGTTTCACAAAGTGTGGTCTCCAGGATCTGGAACCGTTCGACTAGAAATCAAGGCTGAAGATCAAGACCAGGTCTTGACCTTGCAATAATGACCGTTATTTAAAAGCTTAGAGATACCGCAATATAAATGTCCCTCTTCAAGAACACTTTCGCTCTGCTACGGGTACTATAGTTTCGATACAAACTGCAGGAAACCACCTTCACGCTGTAGGGCTGTATGCTCGCCGACAAGTAGTATCTGCCACGTTAACAGTAAGGCACCGTCGCCTACACTAAGAATGGGCAACAGTGTATGTGAACTGAAGGGGAAATGAATGGCGCAATATTCTTTTCTCTGTCGAATGACGTTTTTCTCTTCGTCCTCATAATAAGCTTATTTTCACCTGGAGAGAACGTTTTTCTAGAAGCTATACTGCTTGTTGCGAATGGCATCACCTCGCCAACCAATCAGAGGAAGAGGGAGTTGCCGCAAGCTGCTATTTATGTTCGCCATTTGTTTCAGTTGATGTTTAAAATCTCTTCATGTAACTTGTGTCGTTCTTGAATAAATGTTTTTTACGTGTTGCTGTCTAGTTTTCTGTATTTTGGAAGTCTATCAGACATCTGGTAGATGTCAGCCCTGCTCAGTTATTAAGTATCAGAGAGCTACGTTTTAATTTTATTTGGTAATTTTAACACTGCTTGTGCACGAAAGTGTCAGATTTGGTGGTGTAGCAGTGATGGTCTGTGTGCTGGCATCTCCATTGTTGGCTCAACGATCTCCCTATCATTCGAATGGAATTCTTGCCGATCGCCCTTATATTAATGAGATCCTGAGACCTATTGTAGTCCCTTATGCTGCAGCAATTGAAGATAGCTTACTGTTAATGGATGACTATTGCAGGCCGCATCATGCTAACTTGGTGAATGATTTTCTTTTTAGAGGACGGAATCATACGAATGAAATGACCAGTGTTTTCTCCGGACATAAACCCAATAGAGCTTGTTTGGGACATTCTAGGCAGACGAATTGCTGGACGCCTCCCTCTCCACAAACTCGCCAAGAACTGAAAAGAGCTCTTCTGCAGGAGTGGGATAGAATACCCCTGTCCCTCTTATGAATAGCTTCATTGACTCGATGCCTCAAAATTAGATGTGTCCTACGTTGCTCGCCGTCCGGGGAGACCAAACCCCTTGCTGATGTTTTTCTTCTCAGGAAACCCCTTCTATTATTTCTTAATCTATGTATAATTTTTTTATCCTAATACTCAATAGAACACATTTTATATCTGCCAAACAATTGTCATTTATATCTCATAGCGTACTATGTCCATCAATAATATTTCAGTCAACCAAACAGTTCTCTAGGTGCAAGATTAACTCACAACCTCCTCAATATCCTTTAATTGTTTTGATCATTGTATTTACCTACTGAAAAGTTATATAACTAAATGAAATCATTAATTGTAGTTCGACTTAGAACACTTAATGTTTGCCTTATCTTACGTTTTTTTTTTTTTTTTTTTTTTAGAAAAAGTATTTTTACAAAATTAAATATTTTTATCTATTTACTCCAAAAATAAATTATTTTTCTTGCAAAATTTTTAAATTAATTCAACTTTACATCTATATTGTATCATAAGAAAACTTGAAACAATTTTTATGGGAAGTTTTTGACTTGCTTGAACTATATATTAAAGAAACTTGATTTCTTTTGTGAAAGATAAGTATGTTATTAAGTATTCAACAAGGAAAAATTTCTTGCATTATGCATTTCAATTCCTTTTTTTATCAGCTTATGTTCATGAAGATAATTCAAAAAAATTCTCATTATATAATAAGGATTTTTTGTTGAGAAGATTCTAAGCGTTTGTGATAAATTTAGATTTGTGCCGCAGGTCATAACTACTTTATTAATATATTTAATGTTTTCCTTTTTCATTGTTACTTGCGAAAAAATTACGGTTTATTAATATAAGGATGTTTCCCCGCCCTTTATTTTGAATGTATCTTTTTCTAATAATAATGAAAATGCTTACATCTACAGTTTTTTTCCACTAAAAAAAACAGTCTTAGAAGCACATTTTTTTGAGGTTATGCTTCACAAGTTATACTGAAATATCGTATTATTTTTCAACTTTAATTATTAATTCACGAACAGGTGTCGTTCTTCCTTAAGGTCGTCTGATAAGATTTGTGGATAATCATCTCAATGTTGATAGTAAACTGAAGAGCGAGCCGCTTTAAATGTGTAGGCATTTCACTCTTATCTGACAAATGTATGTATTTCATGCTCAGTCGTTTGTTGAAATAAGCGTCGATTGCCATTTACTAATACTAATACATGCATTCATTTATATGCTGATTTGGTAGCCCAACGGTTATCGCTCTCGTTTTCGGTTCAACAGCTCGTAGGTTCGAATCCCACCTATGACAAGGATGTTTGTAGTTGTTCGGAATCTTTAAACCGTTGGTCATGGTCCAATTAGCTCTTGTGTGAAAAAACTACTAACAAATCAAACCAAGCATATATATATACTACCTAGCTTATAACTTCGAGTAAATTAATCAGGCTCAATGTTTGTATTTCTTGAATATTATTTTTATAATTATAAACATCAAAATTGAAAAAGCCTCTAATTATTCTTGGTCTGACTTGTTGACTTTTTCTTGAGCGTAGTGCTATAGTATCACAATATCCATTACATAATACACAGGTCTCCACATCGTTACACGAAGCTACTGGATACTTGTTGAATCATTACTGCTGAACGTTTTAATCATTTCATCTTTCAAGATTGTATGAACGGTTGACGTTTCAAGCCGTGTCATCATTAACCCCCAAATATTTCGAACGGTTCCTTTATAATATTGTTTGCTTGTCTTTTCCTGACATTGAATTTTCTTTTAAAATCGGGACTCGTTTCAATAAAATCACTACATGCGGGAAAACCTCAAAACTAGAAATCTCTTATGTTTCAAAGAATAAATCATTTTTAAACAAAGAAACCAGCTTAGTTGTGATCAGTTTCCTGCAGATCTATTGGTTCGTAAACACCGTAATTAATTTAAAATGCCTTGAAATAAACCTAGTTTTGTAAAATATGCATTAAATTATGTTTCTAATATTTCTTTCTTTCATTTCATTTATCTAACGTATCATTCATTTACATTTCTCATATTTTATTCATTATTTAGAGTATAACTTGATACGCGTTTATGCAACTAGTTAAAAAAAAATGTAATTGATTTTCAAATCAGTTCAATCCTGAAATGACAATTCTCGTTACAAATAAAGATTTTGATATTGACATTTTATCCTATTTACATTTTAAATGAATATTACAGTTCCTACTAAATTTACTGCTAATATGCCATCATTTCTTTTCAATTTCCGCGAAATAATTAAAATATTTTTTTATTGAGTCATAGATGTTTGGATGTATTTCAAAGGCCAAATGTTTACAACGAGGAGGAGGATGAATCGCAATATTTGCCGGTGACATTAACGTGACGTATACACATATATCTAGCAGTCACCATGATAAGTATCTTTGCCGCTACAGTAAATAAAGATTAAACCATAGTGAACCGAAACGTTTCAGCTATCCCAAAACTTCGTGAAACTACTTAAGATTCCTAAACCATTGAAATATCTACACTCTCGAAGTAGGTATTAGAAACAACGAATATATATTAGTTTGGGTAAAAAGAAATCCATTATTTTTACGTGAACTTTTTGTAACTTCTTTCAGATTCGCTTTGTAAAAAGATTTAAAACAGTTTTCATGTAGATTTTTAGGTCTTGTGCGAAGCTACGACTGCTGACATGCTGTCAAGTTTGATAATTTTTGATATTTTATAGACATTCTCGACGATGTTGTATCCATGCGAGGTGCATCTCTAACATCAAAAATATCCGAACGGAATCGACGAAACAAAAATTGTACGTAACTGGTTGTTACAGTCTTATATAGGACGATAAACACCTTTCACAATTTTAGCCACCCGGCTATCTTTTTCGCCATTACAAGAGAAAAACGAAAATGTATCGAATTTTCTGTTTGTTGTCTTCCATTTTTGAAACCTTGTACACGAAACTGAATTAATCAAACAAAAAACCGCAAGAGGATATTTTAGTGTCAAATGTCACCTCTTTCCAACGAGAAAAAATCTGAAATTGTTTGATAGATACCTCACGAGATAGCGATCACTACAGACGTCTACCGAAAAAATAATGGATAACTTTTTCCCCAAACTAATATATATATATATA
>JAPDSC010011456.1:0-15943 GCA_026290005.1 Latrodectus geometricus | reverse complement strand
ATATATATATATATATATATATATATATTTTAAGAGTATTTGTGAGAGCATTTAAATAGGAACAGAGTCCATTTTTAAAGTACTTGAATAAATATTTTAAAGTTAATTCTTACGATTTCCCTTTTGAATGTACATATAATTGTATCAAAACCGATAAATTTTCCATTCCAGAAAAGCTAACTGTACGGCTTCAATACGATATTTAGATAAGCGAGTAGAGACAGTTTTTTGACATTTGACGTAAATGTAATGATAAAATAGAGATATGATAAAAAAAATTGTTATAACATTTAAAAAGTATGAGCAAAAATGATTTCATGTGAAATTTAAATTTGTATTCTAATTATCTATTTAAATGACCTTTCATTGACTATTTACAACTCTTGACTTTTAATTCTCTTTTCACCTACTTTTTTGTACACTTCTGAAATTGATAGACTTTAAGGACTTGTGACAAGTTTATGTTATTTTTCTTTTCAGAATTTGTTTCTATTTATTACCTACAATATATTATTACGACCTAGTTTTTCATATAATGCATAAATTTTATGCACCTACCGCTTATAGTGTTTAATGACTTTATTTTATGTCTAATTTATATATTGGCCTCAGTTCCGTTGCAGAAAAGCCATACTTTGTGCCAATGTGGTCAACACCCCTGATGAAGCTGGTCATGTTGGTACTTCCCTATTATTCATTTTTCATTTTATCGATTCATATATATTCATCTAAACTTATTCATATTATAAATTTCACATTCTATGTACTATATCTTTAGTTTTTGTAGTTTTAAACAATTTTCGAGTATATATTTGCATATTATCTACTAGGGTTGCCAATATGAATTAATTCTAATAAATTGAAATTAAATCAAAGTTCAAAAAACATACTTTTACACTGATTGAAAGTAATTAATGATATATCATTAATTATGTTAATAAAATCATTATATTTTTACTTTCAAACAATAACTTTATCTGAAATATCAAAGAAAATTTAAATATTGATTCATGGTTTTTTTTTAATTAAAGGATGAAATATATTAATGATAAAAAGATTGTAATCTGGGCTCAAAACTCAAGATTTCGTGAATTCAAGATCCTTTTATTAGTAATACATAAATCAGGAGTTTTCATAAATCCTACTTATAAATTCAAGGTTACGGTATTACGTATACATGAGTTATACGAGGGTCTCTCTGAAATTTTTGAGATACAACTAGGTTTTTAAAGTTATACTTACAAAACTTTAGGTGTGTTCAAAGTAGTCTCCTCCAGCATCAATGCACTTTTGTAGACAAATTTTCCACAGATTAAATGCCTCAAGTCATTCATTTCTTGGAATAGATGAAAAAAATGCCTTTATAGCCACATCAATCTCTTCTTCTGAATGAAAACGACTTCCACGTAAGTTCTTTTTTAGATTAAAGAATAACCAAAAGTCACTCATAGCTAGATCAGGTGAATACGGCGGATGTTCGATCACTTTAATTTGTTTTTGTTTAAGAAACTCAACTGTTAATCCACCTGTATGTGAAGATTCATTGTCATGGTGAAGTATTAGTCCCCTAACATTCAGCTCTTGTGGAATTTTTGGAAGACATTTAGTGGTACACCAATTTGCTGTTACTGTCTTCTGTCCTTCCAACTTGATGGATTTGACCAATCCCGTACTTCTGAAGAAAACGACATACATCACTTTTTTCAGTGCGCGTTGTTTTTTTACCATTGTCGGCGTGGGATCATCTTCAAAGACCCATACTTTGCTTTCTGGACGTGTTGGAACGTCAAAAAACGGTATGTTCGTTTCATCACCTGTTATAATTTTAGAAATGATGCGGTGACCACCATCATTTAGTAATTTAAGAGTTTCTTTACTGATTCTGACACGCTCCTCTTTTTGGTGCTCAGTTAGATTATGGGGAACCCAACGGCAAACTACTTTTTTCATATGTAATTCTTCATGAATGATTTTGTGTATGGCTGCGGATCCAATGTTAAGTTTCTTCTGTATCATTTGATAGGTACAGCGATTATCATCCATTAACATTTTTTGTATGGTAGACACATTATCTGGGATTACTGTCGATGGTGGCCTTCCTGTGTGTTCTTCATCCTGAAGAAAATTGCGACCTCTTCTAAATTCTCTAAACCATCTGAATATAGTAGCACGAGCTGGGGATTCATCACCAAATGCTAATTGCAACCGTTGAACGCATTCTTCTTGATTTAATCCTGCTTTAAAATCGCAGAAAATTATAGAGCGAAAATGTTCTCGCGTCAACCCCATTTTCTCTTCTGTTTAAAATTTATTCTACATTAAACAAGTTGAAGTAAGTCAGTAAAAAATCGTCATCTGTGTTAAAATACTTTGTGTTTTAAAATTAAACCGTTATTTTTATTTTGCAAATTCTCGCCTGCGCGTATCTCAAAAATTTCAGAGTAACCCTCGTATTCAATATTATAAAACGCAATATATAAACTGTGGTCTCTCTCATTTTTTTCAAACTCCCACTTTCTTCAGTGTTTTTTTAATGTAGAGAATGCTTTATAGCTGCGGTTGCCATACTTTTTTTATCTCACGGACCAGTATATTTATTATCCTGTTGAACATTAATATAATTTTTTAAGTGATAAATATTTTTATAAAAAAAATTATGAGATCTAAGAACACATAAAATGTACTTAGTTGATAAAATTAAACTATTAATTGTTACCAAATTATGAAAGCTTTATAAATAAACCATAGTAAAATAAACAAAAACTGTAAAAACAAAACAAAAACAATTAAAAAAATAGTTTAACTATATGAAAAACTTTTAGCATGATACATTCCTAGTGTGATGCATGTTTTTTGCTTACTTGATATAAGATTATGAATATTTGGATCCAATGTTGTTACTGAAAAATTTTGTTATTAATTTATATTTTGTAATTAAATGAGAATTGTATTTATTTTAAGGTGAGATCGGATGGGAAGTTTTGATGGCCGTAACAAATGAAAAGGCTTTTTCGCATAAATAATTAGTGGATAATTGAATCAGAATTTTCATCGGCTATTCACTAAGGAAAGGGTATTTACTTTTTATGGAAAGCCAAAACAGATCTTGATAATGATAAAAGAAATTTAAAATTGAGCGTTTCCTCAGACGAGGTTTTTTTTAGATACTTGCTTGAATTACTGTCCTAAATTTTTGCTGCAAATGGATATATTATCCACATATTACCTTGTCTGGGATCTTCATTATTTTGAGTAATAATGAACAAAAAATTCTGTTTATGATTCCAAGGGATTTTTAATAAGGGTTACTACTTTTTGGTTAACATAAGTTTTCTTCGTGTATTCATCAAAATTAGAAAACACTTGCAGATCGTCTTTAACTCTAACCGTGTTTGCCACAGTAATATTTTCTTTTGAAACGCATCCAGTTTACTTCGTAGTGTGAACATGTCCTTAAATTGTACTTGCAAGGATATGTTTAGTTCATTTAACAGGGAAAAAATATCTACCAGGTATGCAAGAGAACTTTGATAGCCATTCATTGTTGGACAAGAATTTTTACAATTTTTCTGGGGATCAACGAATATTTCTCGCGGACCATCACTTTGGCGACGACTGCATTATAGTGTCTGAATTCACTATAAGATTAACCTCATTTAAAATTAACCCAGAAGAGTAACATAGCTTTTCATACAAATGATAACTACACAATCGTTCCAGCGGTCGAGCCTAGAAGACGTGTTTTCGTGAGCTCTTCTAACTCGACTTATAAAAGCGGTTCTTTTTACTTTTGTGATTCAAGAGTTATATATTTGGATATACCTCGGAAACAGCAATCAATGGATTATTGTGTCATCACTGTGGATTAATTAGCTGAATTTTAAATCAATTTAAACTAAAACACGTGCATCGGGACTTAGATTTTGACAGAGTCCCAGTCGAAAACCGGTACATACCGAGAGGGGCTTCCCCAATCGACGGTAATCTTCGCCCTTTCTAAATGATAATTTAACGGACTTTGCTTAATTTTTCATAAAAAAATAAATAGTACTTATATGTTTTCTTGTAAATACAATTCACATGTCGTAAAGTAGGTAATTTGGAGAACACCTATGTACCCATTCGGACAATATGCAGGTCGAAAAAAAACGCAAAATTTATGTTCCAGTATTCAACAATTGCTGAGATACAATTTCGTTTCAAAGAGAGCACAATCAGATTTCGTTTCCTTTTTGAGTCCCATGTTCAGCAGATGTTCAGGAATCATTCGAAGTTATCGAATAAGCTTAAATCATTATTTCTTTACCTAAAAAGATAATTTAAAAATAATTAATATTACAATTATAGAGTAATTGAAAGAACAATATAGACCAAGTTACTCATAAATAGAAGAGACTGTTTTTTTTATAAAACAAGTCTTCATAATTTCCAGAATCAGAATACCGTCCTTCATTGTTCCAGAATACCGTGAAAAAATATGGTTCCCTTTCAAGTGACAAGCCTGATACGGCAGCCCCGATACCCTTCTATCATCAGACTCATAGACTAAGAGATATTGGATCATACACATTGTTTTAAACATGTATGCTTAACATTGAACTGCTGAAATGCGTGTTTAGGGGAAATATTGGCTTAGCGTACACTCTTAGCTTATAACAAATATGAAATACAAATGTCATGGCAGATATAAATTGCCGGCAATTTTCCTGTAAAAACAGTCTAGCTAACAATAGTACAGACCATTCATATTACTTGCTTAATCATCGTACAGACTTTTCATAATTCAGTGGTCATGTAAATCTAAAATATTTATTCTAAAAGCGATATAATACTATTAAACTGAACAATAGCAATCAGTAAAGAGACATAATGTATCGGCTTGTATAAACATGGATTTGACAATATTGTTCTAAATTAATTCTGTTTTATATAAAAGGCTGCAAAAAACTGCTATGGAGAAATTAATATCGTTTTATGAGAATATTGTACTAGCTGAAACATGAATGTCTAAATTTTTCCAAGTTTAAATTTCACGTATTGATACTAATTATTATTAATTGCTAATAATTCTGAAATAGGGAGCAGTATTTCCTCGTCGCAAAGGAAAAAAACCGAAGATCTATCGGCACTCATCCCAACGGTTGTTCAAGCAAAAACGCAATGTTCGTTTCCTGTTGTTCTACAATGACTAAGACCGAACCTGAAAGCTTTTACTCCGAAAAGCGCTGCCTATCACTAGGCCACTGTGAGTTAACAAGTGAGGTAGCTCACAATATGAAAACGGTTCTAAAACACTTTTACATATGCTGAGTGGCTTTTGTTGAGAGATTTCTGATAAATATTTAGCAATTTATTTACAAGTAGAAAACTACCCAAAATTCCAAATGCTTTCCCTGTAGATTTGCATACAGAAATATAAAATTCCTTTCCCGTTGTAGATGGAAATGGGGATACCACAGAATAGTGTTATTAGGTGCTTTAATGCGTCTCGCTGTGTGATTCACCTACTCTGGAATCAATATCAAACTGAAGCTTCTGTATCCAGAAGACATGTTCCAGACCGACTAAGAGATACAACATTTGCAGAAGACCATTTTATAGCTGTCAACCCGAAGGAGAGGAAACATTTCTGAGCCGCAACTTATTGCAGACCATTCTGTAATATAAGGGAGAAGCGAAGGTGTCTTTATTATGCAAATCTATATGCAAGGTTATTAGTTCTATGCATCCCCCTAAACCAGGTGACAGAGAAGGGCCCATTTACCTTGGACAGGAAAACACGTTCCCTATAACAGACAGCGATGGACTTCAGCACTTTATACAGATGAGTCCAGATTCAAATGGTAGGGCGATTCAGGACATGTGCTTATCTGGAGGGAACAAATCAACACATACCATAAATTCAACACTGTTGAAAGGTATAGTTATCGCTATAATGGACAGGGAGCTCACTCTGTGGTCATGCTGACACATGTCTTCCAGTGATAAACTGTGACTGGTGTTAGACTTCGGGATGAGATCCTTGATCCATATGTCCACCCATATGCTAGTGCAATTAGCAAGGATTTCTAGTTCACCTTGCTAATTGCTAGTGCAATTAGCAAGGTGATAATGCACGACTTTATCGAGCTGTAATTGTTGAGGAATATCTAAAGGATCTTATTTTGGAGCAAATGGAATGGCTAGCTTGGTCTCCAAATCTGAATCCCATAGAGCATATGTGAGGAAATCTTAGTAGATAAGTTGCTGTTTTAAATCTTTCCTTAAGGTCTGTAGGAAAGCTAGAAAACAGCTTATTCCGTGCCTGGTCTTCGCGTCCCATTTCGATAACCGACAACTTAACTAACAGAATGGAAAATCGACACCGCCAATGCATTCAAGCTAGGGGAGTATATCCCTTATTGAAACTCCATTTTTATGTTTTTACAACATTTTACCTCATAAAACTGTGTTTTTTTTTTTTATTATTTAAAAAAAAGAATGCACTTTTTCAGTGAGATTGCTTTTTTTATTGTAAATCATTTATGCGTTTTTCTCATGTAAACTTCTATATTGCAATCAATACATACATATTGTGCACACATATCATTCAAATTTGGTGTTTTCACATTCATTCATTTGCAAATTAAGCGCCAAAATTCAGTTGTTTCCTTACTTTTGGAGATCGGTATATTTTAAATATTTGTTTTATCTCAGTAATCTATTTTAATTCTAATTTTTCAGTGGTATGTTGCAATAATTTCGCTATATTACTCCAATGCAGTTATTTTGTCCGATTATTTAATTGTATTTATACTGTTTATATGATGCAAGATGTTTACACAAAATAATACAATTCATTAAATAAAGTGCAGATATATGTTCTTGTATTAAAATTAAATAAAAAAGAAAAATCTTTCGTTCCAATCAAAACTTTTTTCATATCTACTGTTTCTAATGATAACGAGTCAAAAATGTTTTGAAAAGTATGGTAATATATTATATAGCCTGTACATGGACGTGATTAGCATCAAAATCATGACTAAATCAGATCTGTCACAAGGAAGTATACTGAAAATAAATACAATTGTTGCGGATATTATGAAATAATTTGGAAATTATATCTAAGTGACAAGTTGAATCAGTAGTGAAAGATCAAACACACAAGTAAAAATTAAAAATGTTTATTTAATAATTCGAATTACCCTTTACGTGGAAAAAAATCTCATGTTTTAATTACATAATGATTTATGCAATTCCAGCAATATTCCCAGCGTTTTTATCTTATCAATATCATTTATCTCCTACAATCATTGAATTTTTCCAGAAATCCTTTGCGAAGAGATAAAGAATTGATATGCGAGATTATTGATGAAAAAGAAAATACAGAAATATTGAATTTAAAAAAAGATAAGGATGTGTGAAACTTAATACTTTCAGTTGTGTGTGGGAATATGTTAAATTTTTAAATTTAAATTCGATGCCGAAATTTTGAATTTAATTTTCTGATTAATATTATATAGTGAAAAATGGAAAATGATAAATATCATAAAATAAATAGTAAAAATAAGTAACGTTATATAAAATATATAATAGAGTAATATCAAATAAATATTAATGAACCTTATTCGTCTACAAAGTAATCCATTAAATTTGTTACATTATTCAATTTTGCAAGAAAGGTATTACGTGTTAGGATAAGATCCTGCTTAGTTGATCTAGCAACAGAATAGGTAGAACTCTTGTCTTCAACTCAATAATTCGTGTATACGATTCCCATCTCGGAAGTGGTTGGTAATTTACATCAAACTGTAGAGTCCAGTCAAATTGTCTTCGTCAGCAAAAGTGACCAGAGAGTGACAAACAAATCAAATCAAATTGTTGGCTTAATATGGCGCAAGAGCATGGGCAAAAACTATGATTAATGATATTTATGTATTAAAGAAAGATTTCAAAATGACATTTTCATTCGGAAATCTCATGATTGTTGGATGTTTTTATCAAAGTATTGTCATTTCTTGAGTAAAAAAGAAAAATTACTAGAAGATGACAGAATAATATCTACCTAACAGTAGTGCAATTTGTTTTTCCCAGACTTTGCTGATCATGTTTGTATTCCCATAACAGGTTAATTATATCATTAGGTCAAGGCGTTAACTCTAGCTTTCATGCAGGATTTCAACTGTCTCTGTATATAAATGGCTGAAAAAACAGATATACTGTACTTACGTCTTTATTAAATAATTATGTAATGATTGCTGGATCATAGAACCATAATCCTACACTCTAAACAAAGAAGTTTAATTTTGTCTATAGGATGGCAAGTGTCTCCTGGTACATCAGGCGCAAATCATGAATTCTCTGAAATCAATGTTACACTTTTCTATTAAGTTACAATGTAAAAGGAAATCTTTATTGTGTTGTAATGAACTATTTTGTAATTTAGATGACGTACGAAAATTAGCATAATTAGAATGACAATGAACAGATGTTAGTATGCATTCATTTTAGTCATGATAGCGCAGCACTTGGCATAAGTGCATAAGATCCATTCAGATACATATTTTGGTCATCTTTTCTTTTAATGATCAATAGCAAAGATTGACACCATAGATTATTTCTGATATATTAAGACACTTAACTGTGTTTTATTTTCTATGAATCAATCTTTCAATAAAATATCTTTTTATGAGGTTATCCCTGCTGTTCTGATTTTCTTCGAGAAAATATGTGTTTCTATGGCTAAAATGCTCTCCAGATCTGCCACTTGTTGAGAACAAGGTCATGTTTTGCCATGAGATTGGCATGCTACAACACAACCAATACAATACTTAATGAATTCAGTTACAGAACTCAATCGAAGTGAAATGAAATAAGTGTATTTATCTTTTAAACTCAATTCGATCCGATGCTCGGTTTGATCAGAACCAATGATTATGATGCCAATTTTTCGTATTTAGTTCTTTAGACAGAGTGTAGTCCAAACCACCAATAACGTTTGATCATGCATTTCTCTTTTACTATACATGTAAGATAAATTCGATTCTGGGTTACTTTGGTTCAGTTATAAGGGAACACTCTTAAGAGCAACAATAAGATTGGTATGATCCTAGGTACTTATGAAAAACACCTTGACTTTATTGTCCAAATGAAAGCCATTATGAAACCACTATACCTTCACGAATCTTGACTATACTAAAAGAAAATACTCTTTAAATCATGATTCCTTTCCTGTATTTACAAATGATTTGATTATCACTCAATGGTCTCATTATGAACTCAAGATTTAATTCGACCAGGACCTACGCTTTTTTAGAAATTTCCAACCACTACAAGTATCTACACCTGACGTACGAATCGAACCTTCAATCGACAGAAACGAAAGTCATTGCTAACCATTGGTCTTCCAATACTATATTTTATAACTGGAATTGTATTCTTAGAGTTATTATTTCTCATTATAGAAAAATAAGCCCTGCATAACACCAACAGTTTCTAACAGAAGTATTACCTTCGAGAATTTTTATTCAACTTGCAAGACAAAACACATATTTTCCTTATTTTTGTTATTTTCATCCTAGTCTAATCTAGCTTTTTTTTCAGCACTCATTTTTTGCTTAGGTGCAATTGAGAAACTTTTTTCTTACTTGGAAAGGTACTTAGTTTGATTATATAGTTCTTATGATTCTTAGTAGATAAGTTCTTATGATAAGAATTTCTTAGTTGACTTCTTATATTGGCAGTCTTCCTTATATCTATCTTTATCAACAAGATTTATTGTTCTATGAAGTCTCCCACTTCATCAATTATTGAGTAAGGAATAAGTGGGGTTTTTTTGCTTCGAATAAATTTGGTTAACAACTGATAAGAAATATGCAATCTGGATGAGAGCTTTGATTTATCATAAACGATTTATCACTACGTCGTATGTGAAAATAAAAATACATAAACTTCTATATTTATATGCACATTTATATCATTATTTTTATTGGTGCATAAACCTGTTATTAAATAAAGTGTTTCCTGAATTTATAAACATGAAGACGTAAGAATAATATCAACGTAAAAAGAGTCTAAAAATTGAAGCATTATCAATATTATTTTTTATTCCTTATTCCGTCCAAAATGTGTGGTATACAAAAAACTTTTCATTTTTTTCCTCAAAAAAAAACTTGCTTTTGGGCATTTTTTGGTCTTTGCAATATAGTCAAATAACGAATTTTAATAAATCTCCGTTTGAAACGTGACTCAGAATTTCAAGGCGGATAACTGTGTCAAGTAGCTGTCAACCAGACAATAAATGTAAGAAAATACAATTGTAGCTATTTAACACAGTTTTCTTTAATCTTTGATTTTTCCATTTCTTAAAAGAAAAGGATAAAAACTTATCGTAAAATGTTAAGACACGTTAAAGAATTTAAGTGAGTTAAATTGATCTTATTTCGTTTCGTGTGTATTTTCCTTCATTGAAGAAGAAAATCAACTCTTGACGCGACATAAATCGAACACCACTCAACACCTGTCAAGATGACCCAGCCCATCAGATTCTATCGGGTCAAGGAGGTCCAGTTGTCCTCAGATTCAGGTTGACTTAACAACTCAAATGCTGTTTCATTTCGAAACTCTTACATGCCTTTGTGTAAACACTTTCACAGTGTTAAAAACATTTAACAAGTTATGAATAAACATTTTTCCATAATATTGTTATTATGGTAAAAACATTCTTTTTCTATAATATTGTTATTTTTTCCATAATAATGAATAGCATTGTTATGAATGAAGATTCATTTTTTCAAGACACTCAAACTGTAGGATTTTAAAAATGAACTGAAAAAAAGAATCTGCTTTTTCAAAAATGCTATAAAATTCGAATAAATAACAAAATCTATCATGCATAATTTTTTCCAGAAGTATATATTTCTACTTTTATAATTCTAAAAATTTAAGTTAAAACTTCAAAGCATTCATGTATAAAAATCAAATTTATTCAAACATAATTGTCTGGTAGATTCTCAAATTTTTTTTAAATATTTCAATCATAGTGAGAAGAAAAGCTCCCTTCATTCATAGCATTATTCAAGTGCATTTTACTGTTATAAATGCTTATATTTTAGTTATTATTATTTGCTACAAATGCAGCGACTTTTTGAGAAAGGTAGTGTTCTCATGTTTTAGAAACAGACAGAGAGATCCAAATGTAGACTAGAAAAACAAAAGTTGTAACAAGAGAAAATATTAAAGAAAACATTAACAGACATTCGAATGAATCGTAAAAACTATGCATTCCTGGAACATAGAAGTTGCTTGTAAGTTAGTATGAAAGTTTCATCCCGTTCTTGTAAATCAATGTAAAAACCATGCCTAGACAAAAACATTTACAAGTCAGTTTTTCCGGAAACACTGTTTGTTTCACTTTCTGAGAATCAACTTCGTTACTAATTCAGAGGGTATCCCAAAATATAAGTCTTTTTCTTTTAGTTAACATAACTCTTTTACAATTTAAATGATATTTTTAAAAAAATTATTTCACAAAGTTCGAGGTTTTAATATTATCAAGTTAAATTTTTCATAAAACATCTTTTCATTACTCAAATGATAAATAATGTTATGTGGTAAATAAAATGTAAAAATAATTCAGCCAAAATCATATTTCAATGATATATAAAAGATTTTTTACATAAATTGCAAAAATATATATGTTAAGGAAATAATGTAATAATGTATATATATATATTTGTGCCAGCTAGGTTGGAAATATCGAGTGCGCTGCTCCACTAGTTTTTCACTGAACCGTAATTTGGTGTGGAATCCGACTTCTTCGGTACACACATGCCACAAGTACCCGTTTATAGTGTAGGCAACCATTCACACTTCATTCATTCAAGGAAAGGACAAAAACAGGAGAGAGAGAAAAAGAAAGTACATACATGCCCGAGCGGGGATTCGAATCCAGGACCTCCCTGTCCGCAGTCAGGCAAGCTGACCACTTAGACAGGGTCGACGGCAGGGAAATAATAAGAATGTCAAATAATAAAGGATTTAAAATAAGTAAAGTGTATTAAAATATGCAATAAGTTATTCTATGTTTTGGTTACACTTATCATTTCGTACGATATATTTAGACGAGGAAAATGCATTGTTAAATAAATAATAAATGTAATATGGCAATTATGTGGTTTGCATTTGAAATTTGTTCAAAATTCAAAGGAGTGTGTTACATAAAACTATGGCCTTGAGCTTCTAAGATTTGAATCTATAGTTTTGTTTCTGATAAGTGATAACAGATGTTTCAAATTAACGAAAGAAAATAATTATATATACAGTACTTTTAATGTTATTTCATTCAATAGTTTAATCCAATCTTAGTGACATCTAGAATTAATCATCTCAAAGTATAATTGTAATTCTTTATCCTGGGACGAGTTTTTATTTTTTAAATAGTTAATTCCCTGCGATCAATCTCTGTCAAAATCAGTAATCCCATTTGTTGTAAATGAATGCTATTGTGTTAAGCGCATTTTATGTTCAATTAATATGCGCTGCATGTACTATTTAAAGAAATTCTATGAAAAAGACATGTATTCTAATTTTATTACGCTGGCTGTTCTCAATTATCATTTTCTAGGAAAATTAATATAATATCTATATTTGAACTTCTATATATTTAACCCATATCCTATATGGGTTGAATTTTATATTCTATATATTCAACCCCGCTAGCAGCTGAATGATTAGCCTATTTCCGAATGAAAACAAGGGTGGTGCAACAGTGTTTGTAGGTTCGATTCCCATTTTAGATGTGAATGTTTGAAGTGTTAGACAAGTTATGCGCTATTCTAATTTGGAAACCCCTTTTTGAAACATAAATTTTAACCTTAGCAATAAGTGGCTGTAGTGAAAAACAAATCAAAATAGACTTCTGTATATTTAGTGAAGTTCATTGAGTATATAAAGCCTATCTACGAATCTGTATGTATATTACTTATGAGTTTTCGTGAGAACGAACAAAATAGTTGAGTGTTATAAACTTACTTTACAGATAAGCTAATCTCTCTTTGAAAATAAATTTATTCGATTCTTAAGCACTCCGCATGTTCAATGAAAATACTAAGTGAACCTAAAAAGATTTTGTGAAAATGATATGAGTTCTTTTCTTATCTCTAAAATAGATTTCTTTGAGATAATTCTCTATGAAAGAGTTAATAGCTTTGCTTTTACAGTTTTTCGAAATGTTCAATAAGAGTGTTTTAAGTGATAGCAAAAAACGTACTATAATCCTACATTCAAAATCAGTTAAATAACTTTTTATTTCATAAAGAAAATAAACTAGGCATGTTGCGCAAAAACTCACAGTTTCATAATAAGAAAAGAGACGAGCAAATATATATATATATTTTTTTTTATGTGAAATTGAACTTTAAACATAGACGGAAGAGTTTATCATTTATATAAAGGCTAATAGCACTTAAATTATTTTCAGCAAAAATCAAACTTTAATTAGTTTTAATCGTCCACAGACCATTTTAACATGTGATCTTCAGTAAGAAGAAATTAAGCCCGTTACTTTCGAGATACAAAAACAACACCTACTCCAATGACTCTTAACGATTGTGCAGTGGCACTTTTGTAAGCGGCCTAATTCTTAAAGTGTGCCGCCAAATTTTAGAAATATATATAGTAAAAATTATAATGCTTTTTTACGAGTAGTTTTCTTAAATCAAGAAAAGTACACTGTAATTGTTTGTACAGTTAAACACCATATTTTTTTACAGTTAAATACTGTTTTTTATCTTCAATAACTGTGACCTTACATAAAGTGAAATATTCCCCACACACAGTTAAAGAAATTTCAAGTGTTCTCAGATTCTACAATTACAATTTTCTATGTATTTAACGTGAATGCTCTTTGCAGTGTATAAATAAAATTCGGCACTTTCAATTCTCCTTTACAAACGAAATACTACTCAAGACGAGAAATTCCCTATTATTGATAATATTCAAAACGCACCGTTTAGGAGATGACCTAGAGATTATGAGGAATTAGCTTTCTCAGTGCGCATGTACGGCACGTGGAAAATGGGACACACTTGCTTAAAAGATCTGCCCATTCTCCTATTCCATTCGTATATATTAAACAACCTATGGGGAAAAAATGTAATAATTTGATATCTTAATATTTATGTGTGTGATTTATTCTTTTCTTTCACTCAGATCATTTACGCATGAATTTCTTTGAAAGAGACTCAACAGTTGTGACGAATAAAACACGTCGTTTCCGACTGGCATTTGCTTTAAGTTTGTTTCAATAAAATTTGTGCAATGGTTTCCAAAAATTGGCCTTTAAATATACGAACCATATTTTATTGAAATATCCACTTTCACTTTGAATTATTAAAAATATTTTTATCTATTGAAATATTAATCGTTAAAATAAATAAGTATTAGATTTACCGTCATTTTACAAAGTAGAATTTTTTTCACATGAAATTTATTTATTATTTAATGAATATAACATACCAATTAATCAGCTAACAAATTTTGATTATTAAAAGAAAATAATGAACATCAATATATCTGCCTATGGCTTGCGTGAGTTGTTATAAAGTCCACAGCGTTTTTACTTTTTAGAAAAAAATTTTCATATTCACGTATTACAAGAGTGGAAACCTAGAAAATCCCCAAGTATCTGACCTGACAACAAAGAGCAGAAAATATCAGATATTTCTGTTTTTTGTTATGAGCCGATATTCTTCAAAATAAAATTTCCTCCACGTCAATTTCCTTCAATTCATTAATAATTCATGAAAAAAATTCATGACGTCACACATAAAGTCTGTATCAAAAATTACATATAAATCCTTTAACAACTAAAACATGAGTATCAATATATCGTTATTTTAAAAAAGTTGAATTTCCCTAAAAATTCTTTAATTATTATTTAATGAAAAAGTATGTGAAATAACATAAAAAATAATACCAATTTCATTTTTATTGTCAAATTAAAATGATTTAAAAAAAATTATCAGATATATCGTTCCAATCCCAAATTACTATTTTCTTTACCTAAAAGTTCAATAATTATTTCATAAAAAAACGTGTTGATTTTTCTGTCAAACTGAACTGACTTTTGATAGTTAAAACAAATATATACCAGATTAACCGTCAGTTTATAGAGTAGAATTTTTTCACATAATAGCTCACTAGTTATTGTTTCATAAAAAGTACTGCACTTTATTTCTAACGTCAAATTATTTTATTGTTAATATTTTCGTTAACAATTAAATAACTTATTATTAATGTCATTCTTAATTATTAAAGCAATCAATGATTAAATTTCGTATAAAATTTTTTTTTATGAAATTAAATTGTTTATTTCATATAAAGCGTATCATTTTTAAATGCAAATGAAGTAAATAAAGCGTATCATTTTTAAATTTGTTTAATATTCTAAATAATTATCTAATTTACCGCTATCTTGCAAAAGTTAAAATTTTCTTATTATTATTTCTCCATAATCGTTCCCTTATTAGAAGAAAAACCTGGTAATTATTGTTAGGAACAAATTGAACAATCTTTTATTGTTATAACAACTATATATCAGATTTACTAATATATTTGTAAGCGAATTTTTTCTCAAAAAAATTTGAGCATCTCCCTCAAATTTAAGGCAAAAAAATATTAAATTCAGCGTCATCCTATAAAATAGAATTTCTATCTCATAAAAGTTGACAGCTATTATTTCATAAAATTATTTACCTATCGTTTTTGATGTGAAAATAAAACGAAATCGTCCTTAATAGTTAAACCAAATAAATAAATCAGATTTAATAGTACTTTCACAATCATAATTATTTCGTAAAACGCGTGCAATTCTTTAGTGTCAAATGTCAACTTAAAAATGGCCTATTTTCACTTCTCCGTTATAGATTATTCAATTTATTATGATTGAATAAAAATTTTGAAT
>JAPDSC010011451.1:0-18729 GCA_026290005.1 Latrodectus geometricus | reverse complement strand
TAGTATTTAATATACGAATCGACATCCTTATAAACAATATGAAAAAAAATGATAATGAAGTACTTATACTTTATTATGTATTTTTTATCTTCTCTAGAAAACTGCATGTTTAGTTTCACATAAATTTTCTTGAAATTGAACAGAAAGAATAATTTTTTATAAGTTTTTATTTAAACTTCTTATTAGTATTTTATTATTAGTATTTCGAATAATTAGACTTGTAGTAAAACATCCGCATATCTTTATGTATATCTGTTCATCTTGAATGTTATATAAATAATATTCAGTCAATGTATTTCACCATTGAACCACAAATCTCTCTTCTAATTAAATAAAGGATTTCTTAAAAATAAATTAGATACTAATGATATTTTATTGCTCATCAGTTATTTTTTGTTTTAGCCACTAACTATTTTGCACATTTAAATATTAACCTTGATAATACTTAGTTAACAATCCTATACGCATTTACTTTTAGTTTTGTACAAAATATTTAGTCCTATCAAAATTATATATTAACAAATGATATTATGATAATTAAACACCTCGGATGAATGCAGTCATTAAATCTGGGTAGGAAATTACAAAATATTGTTATCAAAATCATTAGATAGAAAGACATTTCTAATAAAAATAAATTCATATTAAAAAAAAAGAACATTAATTACAATCAAGTCTCATCAATTTATTTCTATTTTATATTGTATAAAGTATGCCTCTATAATCCTTAACATAAATGCAAAAATATCAATATGTAAATCAGTAAATAAATTCTAACATATATTTTAAACAGTATGTTAATCACATATCATTAATTATAAGTATAATGAAGCTTGCTCTTTCAAACTCTAATTTCTCGTAAATTAGAATGAATGTAAAGTATAAATGAACAGAGGTTTGATTATAGAATGATCCTTTTATATATGTTCTAAAAGCACTTCTCGATAATAAAACAAATAAAATAAAAATAAAAAAATATGAAATTAATGCAGGCACCAGCAAACATGTAATTACTGTCTGGTTAATTCTGAATTATATTAATAATTTTTTTTTATGAAATAAGATTAAATACTTCCATACATAATCACTGTAAATATTTCCAATTTTGTAGGATATCAAAAAATAGCTATAAATATTCATAGCTATTTCATTGCTATTTTCAATTTACGCTTATGTTGTATTCAATAGCATATTATTCTATCTATTTTACAATTTGAAAATCATTGCAATAAAAAATATTTATTTTTAATAGAACACACTTAATGTTAAATTTTTAAGTGTTTATGGCCAGTTTGAAGACCAATGAATAATATCCTATTCTAATCAAAGAAATAAGAATATTTTATGATTAATACTTTTACTTTACACTTTTCACATTAAGGTGAACTATTGTACAGAAAAATGTGATGTAATTGGAATCAAACTCTTCTTTTATGTATGCTGTACCAAATCTAAAGTTAAAGTTCTTATAGTTCATATGAAAATTAAATGACTTTATCGATATTAATAGGTAAATAAAAAGTGCCAATTTAGTATTTTACATAAAGAAAGAGCCAATGTTTAAACTCAAAATATATAAAGCAGCAATTTAAAAAGAATCGGGGAGTTTTAAAATACATATGTCTTTATGAATTGAAATCATTTGAGAGCATGAAATTAATCCATTCACCTCGTGATATTTCATATCAAATGGAATGCATTATAATATGTTGAGAAATCTCCAGATATTCAATCTTTAAGATTCATTTGAGTTTAATGAAGTTTAAAGCTGTTCTACTGAATAACTTAAGTACAAGATTAGAGTTAGAGATTGAATAACAAAATGCTTACAATTTCTATACGAAATAGATATAAGGAATATTTTTAAAGACAAAATGCAATATACAAAACGTTTTTTATTATTGTTTGTATTTTAAACAAAGAGAGAATTAGATTGGAACAAAAATAAAACAGATTCAAAAATAAAATGAACTGATTAATATAATAAATCCCATTTCCTTTTCTTTATATTCTTATCAAAAATTAAATATTTTTATAAACTAATGTATTATTTTTGTTCATCGTATTCTTTTAAAAATTACTAAAATATGTAACTTATAAAATATATTTTTAAGATTAATATTTTATCAAATATGAGATTCTTCATATGTAGAGTTTCGGTAAATTAAATTTGAAATAATTCCAATAAAATAACAGATAATATTGATGTAAGGAAATTACAGATTACTATTGTAAAATCTTGAACATTTTTTATTATTGAGGTTTTTAATACAAATTTAAATTTATCTTCCACTGTTTATTCAAGATTACTAAACCCAACGAATTCAAATGATGCAATACATATTCAAATAAATATTTTTACATTCATATTTCAACATTTATTTTTCCTTTTTAAATAATATTATGTTTTAAAAAAGTGAATTCAAAATATTGCTCTGTATAATCGGAAATAATTATTATGGAGTATACAGAGCAGTTCTAATTAAAAGCATTTGTGCTTGTTTTGGATAATACTGTCAACTTTATTATTTAAATGAAAATATGTAAAATTTTACTGAAAATATTTACTTAAAAGCATTTTCTAAATTTTCATTTATAATGTGCTTTTTTACGATTTTATTAGAATAAAAAAATATGAATAAAAATATAAGTAGGAAATTTTGAGAGATTGAATGATAAAGTGATAGAAAATAAAATCTGCTCAAAACCATTAACTTTCTGAGCAAATATGTATATGCATAACAATTTCAAATTAATAAAATTCTTGTAAAGTTTATTAAAATATTGTGAGAAGAAACTATTTTTACAAGATGTTATAAAAAATTTATACAGTCTATCAAAATCTAAAAAGAGATATAAGCATGCCAAACTACACTCTGGATATGTAAATTTAAGAGACAAAGATAGGGCATACAATCAATCTTCCTTGAATCACCATTGTAAATGCAACATTTTAAAGAATTGATACTACAATAAAAGAAGATAACGCACCATTTTTCAAACCTTGTATAACAGCCAACTTCTATTGCTATAATTGTCAAAACTTTATCATTCCTTGGAAAAATCAAAGAAGAAAGAAAATTAAAAATTTGACTCTTTACAATTTCTATGAAATAAACGAAGATAAATACGTATCCACCGTGAGTCATCTGCTCTCATTAGTAATTATTTTGTCTTCGAAAATAAGATTATTAAATATTATGAAAAGTGGTTAACCTATATTGTCCCTAGAAGATATTTTCATAAAGATCAACCAGTTCTACACGTTCCAAAAGCAGACATTTTATTGTGACAACCAAAACATTTACAGGATTTAATTCACGATTTTTTGAAACAAATTTAATTATTTTTGAGGAAATTTCCTTTCAGCAGTTGATGAGAATGCAAATCTCTTATCACTACAGGAGAAAAGCAATTCCAGCATCATAATCACAAAAATTACTATATAAGGCAATACTGCTTTACATCAGCAATTATCAGATTGAATGAAAAGACTGATTAAAAAAAATAATTAATTTTGTTATAAATATTATTATATATTTATTTATCAATAATTTATTAAATAGTATTATAATATTTTCAGAAAAGCAAAATAAAAATTTAATTAAAGAAACATCAGTCAATTGCGCATAAAAATCATCTCAGCATAAATTTAATTAAAGTTATGAATTTCAATTCTGAAATTTTTTATTAAATGGTATGACATTTAAGTTTGCATCTACAATTTAAAAATATTTGTACTTATATTAAATTTGTGTAATTTGGACACTAGCTGCAAATTATTTTATAATATATATCATAGACAGACAGATAAGATGAATAAAAATCACTTTCAAAAGAAACAGAGTTATTTTTTACTTATAATTCTAATTTACTAAATATAATTTATATAAAAATAAATCATATATAATAATTAATTAAAAATTGCCTTAAAGCATATGCTGACATTGAAGAATAATATTCTTCATAGTTTATTTTTAGTAGAGTTCTTAAATTGAGGCTCAATAAATTCGAATACTCTATTTCTTTTATGATCTCTGACTGTACGTGAAGCAATTTACAGTTCAAATAGGTAATAACGAAAGTTTACAACCTCTATTGATCGGAGTATTTGGAACATAAGATTGCTGGCCGTGTACCTTTTGGTCTTATGTGATCAAAATGAAGTTCCACATTTAACTTACGTGTGAAAATCACAAAAGCTGTTATAGAAATTTAAATTTGAGAAAGAAAATATTGGCCATAATTCCCTGTCTGCAAACTGTAATCGAAAATAATTTGGCAACTTCAAAAATAGTGAAGACTACATGTGAAAAGGGTATTTTTTAAAAGATACAAAAAGTAAATTAATTTTTGTAAATGTCTTCCAGCTAATAATTACATTTTACTTTTTTAATACAATTAAATAAATTCATGAATATTTTAATGTGATTTTAAGCATTTACATATATGTTATTAAATTATGTAACGAAATGTGATCAAAATCAATGTTTCAGAATATGTTTCATTTAGATATGAAAAAAAGTGTATAGGCATTATTTTAAAGAGATATTGTTTAATATTTCTCAATTATGCTCCAGAATGTTTAGTGAATATTTAAAATTTAAACTGAGCCATAACATCAACCTGTCATATAATGCTATCAATTATTTAGGAAAAAGTTTCTTTAAAATATATAAAATAGTATGTAATTATAGATTTCAAAAAAAAGTAAAAAAAAAAAAAAATTAATCATGAATAAATCTTTCTGGTTTTTTTTCCCATTATGAATTACTAATCATTACAAATGTATGGCGGAAAAATTAATTATAGAAATTGTATTACGTATTTAAAATTTTAAAATTTTTTTATTTAGTTTTTAAATTAAAAAAAAGATCAAATCAATTTAATGTAAAAATAACTTTTTTCTATTTGTTGAAGTTAGTCTAGTATTCTACCATAGTTTTCAAGTACATATTTTTATCATATTCATCAACCATATCAAAATATTGGAAATGTGTTTTTTTTATTAAAATGGTTAGTGGTGCCTTTATGTTGTAAGAAATTTGTTAGATAAAATTTAAATACACGAATACCAAATCTTTTCTAGTCTACACATAAGCAGATCTATCATTAATTATGTTATTGATTTAATTAGTTATTCATTTGCAAAGACTATCATAATATATAGAACTAGTCATGAAAATCATGTTTATCGAAGTTTAATGAAAGTATTTCATCTCAATAATAACAGCAATATCTCTTTTCAAAGAATATGTTATGTAGTATAATTTATTGGTAGTCATATAAAGGTAAATGTTTCCTTCTTCATCAATAAACTAATCTCAATATTTATTCTAATTAAAATTCTAACTTTTGTTAGTTAATGCAATTTTAATAAATATTGATATTGGATTCCACAAAAATTAGTCCTTTTTTATTCTGTTTGCATGTTTATATTTAATGTACTTGAGAATTAAAATTATTTTCAACAATTTGCAGATAAAGATTACAAATATTGAAAATATATAATTAAAGTTTTTTTTATACAAAAACCTTATAAAAATGCTGTCCTCAAGAATAACTTCTCTAATGTGATGTATCTAAAATATTTTAATCTGGATCACTAAATTAGAAATTCTCCTAAATATGAATATAATAGTTTTTAATATTCCTTAATTTTGAGAACTTATAAAATTTTTATTAAATATGTCTTTAAAGAACATTAAAATTAATTAAAAATAATAATGCAAGTTATTTATATTATCTTGCAGTATTAAACTGTAAAATATTATTTACTTTGCGAACAAATAAATCTTAATATAATTGTAATTTTACTTAATAATAAAATAATTTAAGGATCATCTGATGAATCATCTGCATTTGAAATATAATAAATCTTTAAGTTTTGAAATATTTCTCTGTAATTGAAGAATTTTGCTCAACGTTTTCCTGATATGCATTTAACAATCTGAGATATTATGTACAATAATACTTTAATCACTCTGTTATTTTTGAAATTATATCAGATTTTACATTAACATCTGTACATTCAAGATAATAGAATTTATGTAAATTAACTGTAAAAGTTATGATTTAAAGCATGTTGAAGATATATCTTCCCCAAACAGTTATGAATTCTAGGTAAAAAAGTTTTATGTTTATAAATGAGTCGTAACTATTGAGGTATTTTGTATGTTGTTATTTTAAATGGTGTCTGATTTTACTGAAAAATATCTATAAAAAATAAATAGTTCTAGTTTTTTTGTATATAACCATTTAGAAGGCGTTATTATAAATAAATAATAACACATTTACTTTTCAAAATAAGGACTAAAGACCAACTCGTGTGTTTTTTATTTCATCATAATCAAAAAGACTAGATTTTCCCTTCGTATCTAATTTATTGCCAATCTAATTTATTTTCATCCCACTTAATTTATTTCACTTTTGAAGAATGGATGGCTTTTTTTTACAAGAAGCAGCTGCTAAATTTATTATATTTAAATTTCAGTTTAAAAACTAATGGATATTATTAAACAAAAGGGAAAAACATAATTGCTTTGCCGAATTCAAAATTCAAGTAGGGTATCTTACGTCAGATATAATTTAAATTAATTTTATAAGATGGAAGAAATGAAGTTGTTTTTAAATGAACCGAACTTTTATTTAATTATTTTAAGTAAATCTTGTTATCTAACGCAGTTGGTTTTGTAAATATTTTTCACCTAATGATTTATGACTCATACAAATGCAATTTAGTTAACAAAATAAAATTTTAAAAAAATAACCTCCAACAAGGTAAGTAATTCATCAAATTAAACTTCATCTCTTTAGTCAAAGAAAATAAAATTTATTTAAAAATTGGCATGTGTAGTTTTAGCATTTTATTATTAAACAAAAATGTATACTCGTGTAAACTTATGATTGCATTTTATATATTTAAATAAAATAAAATATATAATTGGATAATTTCCCTAAAATAAAATGTCTTTATTTAAAATTTTATTTTTCTATTTTAAATAAACAACCTAACACCATCTTTAATAAATATTTCTTTCCTGAATTTTTGTTATATTTTGCAATTTACACAAAACTGCAAAATATACGAAAAATTACTCCCTCAAAACACTTAACAACATTTAAAACTCATTTAAATAGTTAAGAGAAGCAAAATTGTTAATATTTGTCATATAAAAACAAAATATCTGTATAAGACCATTTTTAAATATTAAAAAAACTATTTGTTTTGTTTTGAATCTCATTGCATCTGTTTGTAATTATTGGAAGTAATATATAAAATGAAATCATAATAACGTATTTGGAAATCATATTTTATTAGTATATTGTCTCAATGATTATTATTATTATTAAATCAAAGTAATTTAACAGACAATTAGCAATCTTTATTTAGTAATTTCTTAAATACAATTGAATTATATAGTCTCATTTATTTTTCTAGAAATTAATCAATAAACTAGCAAAAGTCTAAAAAATAGTTATAATGATCAAAATGAAGTTTCTAGCATTTGGTAGTAAATTAATATTATATTGTGTGATAATGTACAAACAATTGTCACCAAATTTGAGTTTCAAGAAATCGAAAATATTATTTAAATATCCTCCATTAGTGTAATATCCTTCATAAGTAAATATAAATGCTCAAGTAGTTTATGATCATGTTTACGTATTTACGGTAAATTTAGCGTAATTTTTGTTTCTTTGTATTACAAGATTTAGATTTCATTTCCCTGCTAATTTTTGCTCAATATATTTACTGCAATTTCATTTCGATTTTCTTTATTGCTTGTTTTTATTAAAAATGTTATACAAATATACTTTTTTTTGTCTCCATAAGACAAATTTTTATTAAATTAGAACAATTTGATGGACAAAGCATTTTATTTTAAATAAATTAAAAATAATAAATTTGATTTTTTTTATTGTTGAGTATTTAAAGGTTTCAAGTTGAATGACAATAAATTTTACATATTTTTTTATGATTTCAACATTTATTTGTTAATTCCTTACATTATGTTTCTTTTACCCGCATGCTGTTTTTTAGGGGCCCTGTCGCTATTAAAACATTCAATTTAAGCACCCTCTTTTTTCAAAAGCCATCTAAGACTCAGTAAATGTATTCAAGGTTAAATACTTTCCACTGATAAGAATTTTCGCGTTTTTGAATTTCCGTTTTCTTGTTATTTTTGATGTTTTCGACTTTCCGCCTCGGTGTGTAATCTGATTTTAGTTAGCTATTTAAAGTTTCTTCGAGGAAAATGAAGCGGTTTATCTCGTACAAGCAGGAAATGAAATGGCTTGAAACTGTGCCTCGATATGTTTTAACTGCTGAAAAATCAATAAATGATGAAGATGAAAAAAATAAATGGTAAAGCATTTTCTTCTTTATTATGAAAGAGAGTTCATAAATCTTCTTTGGAAGAAGAACTTCCCGATATCTTCTATTCAGAGGAAAATGAAGACATCTTGTTTTAAAAATTCTAATATTGGCTAAAAGAGGGATAAAGTTAGAAATCACTAAAATATCAGAACAGCATCCCACAGTATCATTCAAAAACTGCCAGAAAACATCGATGATTCATAAAATGTATGTTAGATAGTTAATTTATGGAAACTATTGCATAATTATAGTTTGGTAATGAATACTGTGCTATACACTAATGCAAAACATAAATTGAGAAAATATATACATACTAAAAAGACAGAAAATCTATAATATTATGTGCTAAGTGTGATAAAAACATCTGCAGTTGAAACACCATGTATATTTGTGTAAAATGTGAATAAATTGCTGGCGTTTTTTATACATATTTATCCCGATATTCATATGGTACATTTCTTTAACATAAAAATGCCTTTAAATCATTAAAAGATAATATCAGTAGTATTATAAATCAAAACATGCTACCAGGTTACATAGTTGCTCCGCGACTTCTCTCATATGTACATTAAGCACGCGTTATCCCAGGTTAAGATGTAAATGTATATTTATTCAATTTTTATTTCTTAATAAAAACTCCTAAATACCTAAAATTTCAATAATCTTAATTTTGAATTAAGTTACCTTAGTTGAGAAAAATATATTAGTGTAATAACATAATTTAAAAATAGATATTTTATTAATTATTTTAAAAAGTCGTGTTTTTTATTTTAGTTGTTTATTAGTATTTAATCTAATTGCAAAAAAATAATTGTTATCAAAAACAGTTAAAAGAAATTGTCCTTCAAAGTATAAGGATATTTATTTTCAGTTATGAAAATCTAACACATTAAGAATGGTTTGAATGAATTAAAATGAATAATTTCTTTACAAAGATTTATGTATAAATAAAAAAAAATTATTGATCTTAGAAGTTAAATAAAAAATTAAATAGTTAAAATTTTAAATAATTCCAATGAAAACATGTTCTTCAAATATACGATAAAATTTTTAATTACTGATTCAGATTCTTTATGGTCCAAATACTTCTATGACACTAGAGTGTATACGTCATATTTACTTGACATATGCTATTTATTTTTACTCGACATATATTTCTTAGATTAAATAGTACTAGAGATATGTACTAGAAAACTTCTAATATACAAAAACTAAAATAAATCTTAGAGGTATTTGAGTAGTTTATGTTACAAACGGCGGTATATATTTTTAATTAAATATTAATAACCAATGGAAATCCTTCAGAAATATAAGAATGTCATATTAATATTTTATCTAAAAAAATCATATTATATTATATTTTTAAACATTCTAAAAGAACCGAAAATAATTTTTTGTCGTTTGTAGCAAGTTTAAATGATAATTTAAATTTTTATAAATCATATTTTGAAAATATGTTAACAAAAATTTTATCTAATTTAAATAATCAATTACAGCAATGCTTTAAAACACCAGCATTCATTTTACAGTATAAAAAGTAGGTATTTTTTATGTCCAATTTTATTGTTAAATACAGATTGCGTACCATATGAAAGTCATTTTGTGCTCACAAATTTGAATACAAAAAAAAAACAGATCATTATTTCCTCAGAACATTGACTGGATTAAAAAAAAAAGACAGTGATTTATTATAACCCCACTTTATACTAATAAATAACGTTATATTAGTATTTTGGCACGTTTGAAATTAATCATTTTGACATTTGTATGTGCTTAATATACCTCTTTTAACATGCGTAAATGATGAATTTCCAATTGGTTTTCGCAGCAGTTTTTATTGGCTATCAATACAATGCTTTAAAGAAACAAAATTTTGACACTGTGACGGACTTTGGAAGGTCACGTGAGGAGACAAACACCCCCAATAAGTTTCACTATAAAAAAAAGGTTTAAATTAAAAGAAAATATTATAAAAAAATGGTTCTCTCTAGAATTGCGAAGTTGTAATTTCATACTTAAGATTTTTTTAATGCTTATGAAAATAAAACTTTTTAAATTATAAAATCAAAACGTGTTTTTTTAAAGGCTCTGAATAGGCATACACTTATGACAAACATAAACAAAATGCTTTTTGCCAAATAAATTCCAACTATTTGTGTAAGATGTTGTAGTGTTATTACCCTTGCTAATATGCATAAAACTCATTATCTTTTATTGTATTTTGGAATTTTTGTTGAGCACTGAATCGCTTTTGGTTCTCTTGAGTTAACTTCATTGAATTTTTGGCAGAGATTTATAGAAAATATTTGCATAGTTTTTTGTCTTCAAATGTAGTTCTTTAAGAGATAATGCTTAGTATATAAGTGATTTTCTTTTATTCATGTAAATATTTTGGAGAATTTCTTTGTTGCTATTAAAATGAATCTGTTATCTATTTCTTTTACTGTCAACGCGTAGTAAAAACAACCATTTTTTTTGTAGAATAGGATGAATAATATATGATAGACGCATTTCCTTTTTCTGAATGTACAAAATTTCTGGTGTTCTATTATTAATCTCCATAAATATTTTTTAACAGTTTCATAAAAGACCAATTTTTTTTCCTAAAAGAATATCTTCGTAATTTTCTACGATTTACCCATCTTACTACTTAGATAACATAAGACTTATATACTTCTTCATCAGGTCCCGAATTACTGAGAATATTAAAATCTATTACAGAATATTAAACTTCATGTAATCAATTTCTGAAACGTTCCATCACATTTTCATACTCTGTCGATTTACGTTTGTATCTTATTGCTTAGAAATAAAAATGGCATACAAATTTACGGAGATACTTTAGAACAGTAAACATCTTATGGAAGAAATTTTGAATGAATAGTTGTCGATTCGAGCGTAAGTCACCCAAACACCATATAAATTCGAAGAAACAATTGACTTAAAAGATGAAATAAAATACACAAGCAAAAAAATCACACTGCTCATTTCAAGTGGAATGTCCGATTGGATGATACCAAAAGCATGAATGAATGTAAAATATTATTTTCCTATTTTCTACGATTTTTGAAGCATGGAGTGATTGTGTACTTCAAGCAACCTTTACTGGGTTAACCTATTTTTTCAGTCTAAAGATAAAAATATTTAAAATACCGTGATTTTATGCCTTTCTCAAACTGAGGAAAGTATAAATGTTAATTTGAGAAACAAAAAATCTGCCACCTCGTCTTTACGAAACTGATAAATATTACACAAATTCCTCACAAATAATTGTAATAAATGTAACGTTATGAACACATGTCGTTATATGTATCTAAGATTTTTATGCAGTGTCAAAATTATATTGTTTACTTACCAAGCCTAAAAAGACATACAATATATTTTATGACAAGCTTAATATCAACATCACTGAAGAGAAAAATCAAAATCATTTTTAATGAATTATATTTAGAATTTCTGGAATTTTTTTCCCATTGTCAGATAATGTCAATAATTTACTATGCCAACGCATTCTTGCAATTTCTCCGTATTTGTGTAACTCACTATTTTTACTAATTTGTGGTTTCTCTCACAGTGATTTCATACTTATCAATATTGTATAGAAAAATACCTTACTTTTTAAATTTTGTGTGTTGATAGCCCTAAGCTATAGAGTACTAACTTTGTAGACTCTGATGATCAGTTCCTAAAATGTTCATAAAACCATGTACCGACTGCTGAAAAAAGGAAACTGAATTCTAGACTAAAATCCAAAAACGAAATATTTAAGCATATATTTTTATATGCTCATAGTAAAAAATGACACTATCAGTAAAATTTATATATTTAATTTTTTATAAATATAAATGTGTTAAAATAGGGGTTAAAATGTGCAAATTGTTACTAGAGAATTACTATATAAAAACTTTCAAAACTGTAATTAAAATAAAACAAATTATTAATAGTTACACAATATTTATTGAAAAATATCACAGAAAATACAATATCTGAGAGTTTTATTGTTTATCATCTGAAAATGATAAATATGTTAAACTGGTCAAAAGTCAACTATATATGGTTATAAAATTGGAAAATGTATCCTGATAAACTTGTTAAGATTTCCCATCCACCTTTGTTAAGACCTAAATAAGTGTTAAATGTGAAAGTTGTATTTAATGAACGATTTGTTTAGAATATCTAAAATTCAAATCAAGTGAAGTATATGCAAATAGGTAAACAATGAGATTTTGTAGTAGGTAAACAATGGGAATAGAAAATAGGTATGGGAATGGAGCTACAATTGGATTTTGCTGAATGCCCAGAGGAATTGTTATATTAAAACATTAAGAACTTTAGTTTGGAAATGTGGTTAAAGGACAAACTTTATATTTCCAAATTTTAGCTTATTTATAACTTTTTTATTATGTGATCATTTTGAAAATTTTCTCAGAATTTGATTTACAGGAAGAAAAGAGCTTACTTTTTAATTCAGTATTATTTGAAATATATAGTGTTAAATATAAAACTTCATTTTTTTCAATATTATATTATTTTCCAAACTTCTTAATTGTGTTGTCTGTTTTTTCTTATTCAGACAAAAGCTTACATCGACGAACAATATTTGGTTTCATTACGACGTAGATGAACAATTAATTCTTACATCCTCAACAATGCAGAAAACAAAAAATATATTTTTTTATATGCATGCAATTATTTTTGAAATTAACATTTAGATTTAATTATTTATAAAAACCGGAACTTATGAAGTGTTCAAACGGTAAATAGGTACCATTCATGCTTAATAAATGTCTTCTTAAATAATTACTAAATTTTTAAATCTAGTCAACAAAAAATGATTCTTATTTTCAACTAACTATTAAATTTTAAAATAACAGTAGATTTATAATTTCGTTGAAAATTTCATATCTTTCGAGTTCAAATCATCATCAATTCTATAACTCTATAAAAAAATCATAAAAATCATAGAAAGTTGAGGCTTTGAACTTAATCGATAACAAAAATATATATTGCTTAATCTGAATTAAAAAATCATAAAAAAGGTTTTTTTGAACTCATTGTAACATTGTACCTGCTTGAGTAACAAAAAAAATTGCAAGCAGATGTTCTTTAGTAAGTCATATACCATTAACTTACTGTGGTCTTTGATTCGCGCTGTCTTTCCATATTCAGCATCAGATTCTCCAAAATCTCTAGATGTTATATTACATAAGTATCTCTCTCAAATGCAGATATTTTTGGAGGATGTACTGATGCAGCAATTTTACTTTCAAATTTTCATACACATGTTCTGTGTTATTTAAATAAATATAATGCTCAGTCTAATTAATTTGAGTGATATTTTTTCATTCAGTAGCTGATAAACAGCAGAAGTCCGAAGTGGTCATGTGTTATCATTCGAAGTCGGTTTTAAGTTTTGGTGTGGTAAGCTTTTCAAGAACGTGAAACAGCACTCTTGTTTATTCCAAGATTTTCCTCTAGACTGGTCACACTACGCCTTTCCTGTTTTCGAAATTATTTCCATAATTGAAATCCTTCACTTCATTTCCCTAACAAATATTTCTCAAAAAAGCTCATTGACACTTATATTGAATAATGTCCTTAATTCAATTCCCATTATTCAAGCAAAAATAAATCTAACATATATCTTAATCAATATTGGTTTGATTCCAATTTTTTTGTATAAAATAAGTGACTATAGTACTACATCATATGGAAAAAAAATGAATGACTTAGTTCAGATAAGAAAATTATTTTACATGTAAGATAAGAGGTATGTGTCAAGTAATTTTTATGCACTGTTAAAGTAAATGGATAAAGAATTGAATATATTCAACATTACAACACAAGTGTTTACTATAATTAACTAGCCATTTATTGTATACAAGAGTTTGCTCTATTTTATAAATTGTAATATAGAATAAGAAAATAAAACAAGATAAAATTCATGATAAGGAGAATTTGCATCCATTAATAGGATTTATGATTAAAAAAAAAATTACAAAATACATTTCACAAATTTCAATGAATATGGAAACAGAAATTTTAATGAAAAATGAAAAACAATTAATTTTGTACATAAATTATTTTCATAAACCAGTAGAACATGGGTATATATGTATATGAGTATCAAATCGAAACATTTGATTGAATCGAAATAAAAACATCTAACTTTGTACATAAATTATTTTCATACATCTAGTAGAAATTGGGTATATATGTATAGGGGTATAAATCGGAATTTTGAGAAAAAAATAAACTACTGATTTTTTATCGATTTTCTCTCGCTTGATGAATCTGTCATTTCTAACCCATCAGGTGTGTCGACACCGATATCTTATTTTTAGAAGGGATATATTATATTCAGTTTGATGTTGTAGGTGACGAAAATTAAATGACAAAAGCAGATGTTTCGTTTTATAATCGAAATATTAAGGTATTTTTTGTATGTAATTAAATTTCAAAAACATCTGCACATAAAGAGATTTAAGGCATCTACTAACTGAGAGGCAATATGTGCCTTGGCAATTTTTAATTTTTAATCTTCATGCTGTCAAGCTAAATATTTAAAATAAAGCAACAACAAGCGTTTAATTATTTTTATATATTGACATTTATTAATTTAATAATGAATATTTAATATTGTTAATATTACTTATATATTTTAAGTTGAGTTTTTTAATTTTATTTCAATGATTTATATATAAATGATATAATGCAATGAAACAATAGAATACATTTAATAAACAAGGTTATTAAGATATATTTTATACTTATCACATATGAAATACATTAATAAATATATTTCATTGTGTTATACAATTCGGAATTACTATTCGGAATTAATTTTTAACAAAGTAAAAAAAATATTGAGTCTAACTATCTAAATGTTTTTTTATAACTAATATTATTTAAATTTAAAATCATGTCATTAATTTTGTAGCAGATATTAAGGAAAAATATTCCTCAAATTTAATTTAAAAATTAAAATTTTTTACATACATATATATTGTGCAATTTCAACCACTTAACTGCAGTTAAGTTATTTTTACAACTTAAAACAAGCTCATTTAGAAAAAATAGTGAAAGAAGGCTATTTGTGAGAAATTTAAAAATAACATATAAAGTTAATTAATAAACTACGATGAATTATTTTAATCAAATGAAAAACAAATATTTCCAGATATCTTTTCCCTTTGTAAGTTATAGAAGTTCCATCCTTCTTCAATTAAAATAACTATTTAAAAAATATATATATTTGAAACTTTTTTAAATTTTTACAAACCATTATTTTTCACAAATCACATAAAGTATTTATTTAGGTAAAAAAAAAGTTTCATCTTTGGTTAGGGGAAATATAAACACAGCAATTATTTTCATTAACTTGATTTATAGGAACAATAACGTTTTAAATCATAATAATTATCATAAAAATGCATTTTAAAAATATTTATAAAAATTCAATAACTAATAACATTATTATAAAAATAAAGAACTGAAAAATTCAGAAAATATGAATTCCTTCTAAATTTAAATCAAGCATTATTTTTTTCTCGTTTTCAGTGGATCATGCATTCTTATAAGAAACATGCAGACTTTTTCAAGTTGTTTTAAATCCTTTTTTCTAGTCTTTACAGTTTAAAACTAACACTTTTAGTTAAAGACATATGCTGGTTAAAAAATAAGGAAAAAAGAAAAAATAGAACTCTTTAGTTTAGAATAAAAAATAAACGGAATGGGAAACACTACATTTTTAAAGGAAAATAGAATGTTCTGAACAACCTAAATTCAAGTGACAGAGGTCAGAAAAAAATTCGTATGATATATATTACCCATGATATTTTTAAACTGATTTATATTTGGAAATTAATGTGGTTCAAAAGTCAAGATATTTTGAAACATATCAGAAAAATAAATTTTAGGAAAAAAATTTTAGGCATTATGTTTTTTCAATCTGATAGAATTAGAATAAAAAAGATAACTTTCATTATATCCTAATTGTTTTCAATTTTGCTATCTACTAAAATGATTTTTCCTAATATTAGTATTATTTTTAAGCTAAAAAAATAAAACATATATGGTACAATGTTATCTATTTTGGTAGTATTATGCATTTTTTTGTAAATGTTTCTAATTTTGAAAATTGTGTGTATGTGCTATATTAAAATAGATTTAAAAATCTTGTACATATGTTAACCTGTTTTGAACTTTTGATATGGATATAAATATGATTTTTAAGAAATGAAAATACACTGTATTTAATTTTTTTTTCTCGGGGTTATTTTTAAGCTAATAAATCTAATCTATTAAATAGATCATATAAATATAATTTAAAATGTTTTAAAATTCAAGCAATTTAATCACATTACATTTTGAGCTTATTACATTGTAATTACATTGTATTACATTGTGAACTGCTTAAAATTTATTAATTTAAAATTTTTTAGATTATTTTCGTTATTTGTAAAGGTCATCTTTTTTAAAATAAAAATCTCTTACATTGTTCTCACTATTTCTTGGAGACTATAAATCACATTTATCACATAGAAAAAAAATAAACGCGTATCTTAGTCATGCCATACATTATTTATGCTTACTTATGAAAATCTGAATAAAAAATGTAAAAGAATATAGCTGTTTGGTGATGAATTCCTTAATGTCAAATATATCTTTAGAATATTTTTGCAAACTAGATAATATTTCAAAGATGACATTTTTTACCCAATAACTTAATAAATATTTTCCGTCCAATTACTTGCAGATACATTTTGTTTAATAAGTTAGTACTTTCAAATTTCTCTCAAAAGGCAATATCAGTTTTTGTGTACATATACATACATATTTATATGTTTAGACATATACATAAAGTGTATAATAAATGATCAATGCTTATTTTATTATAATAAGAAACTAATTTATAATTGTTTGCTTACTGGAAGAATTGAATCTAATAAAAACTACTTAGACACAAAAAGTCCTTTTGGTGATAAAAATACATTGTTGAATAGAATGTAAAATATATATACGTATGTTTCTTAAAGCATCAACAGTAAACTTGTCTCTCATATATTACAATTTTCTCTGTTAGATGTTGTCAGAAATTCCATCAATAAAATCATACTTTCTGAGAAAGAAAGGCTGTTACTTCAGTTTCAAATAAAGGTTTTTGTGTAAATATACTTGAATATGATATTCTAAGTAATCTTATGGCATTTTACACTAAAAGACTGTTAGTATTTTGCATGATACCAAGATATACAGTTAGGCAAAATATTTTATACGATTTCATTATTAATTTTTATATACTTAATGTGTGTGTTATAAATTGAAATGTGCATTGAAAAAATATTATTTAATGCTTTAAGTTACTTGATAGTAAATTTCAATCAATATTTTATAAATAGGATGCGATTCTCTTAATGAAATATTGTTATCAATTAATAAGTGTAGAAAATATTTGATTATTTTTAATTGAATCAGTAAGATATTGAAGTTATTATCATATTGCAAAATGTTTATTTTAGTTTCTATGTTTTTAAGAATTAACTCTAAAATAAAGTTTCACTTTATATATTTAGATGCATACGTATTAATGAATTGTGGGATCTATTAACTATTAAGAAAATAAACAAAAATATGTATAAGAGCCATCCTCATTAATATTAGTAAGTAACTAAATATTAAATTATTACAAATTTATTATTTACGAGAAAGTTATATTTACTTAAAGGAAAATAAGAAATTTGATGTAATGTTCAAAGTGGCATTTTTTTCTAACTAGTGATTAACCCTTCGTTACAACAAGGCCAAAAACTACTACTCATTTAGCGTTATCCATGGACACATGTGAACCAAGTCACGGAGGTGAGTAGCATTACCCGCTTCACATCACCACAAACCATTTTATAAGAGGGGGGAGCATTCATCCATCATATCAAAAGAAAGGACAAAGAAATAGAGTGAAAGAAGAAGTAGGTCTAAGGTTTGTTAGGTTTGTAGCCACTGGGCCATTTACCTTGATTTTATAGTGAAATTGATTGGAGCCTAAAATTAATCTGCATAACAAATAGACAGTTCTAGCACACACAAATAAATTTTATATAATAATTTTAACTCAAGGAATAGTAAGTACTCCCAAGGGATTGTACAATACATGGCAATGAATATTTGTAATAAAAAATTAGAAAGATTCAATTTCTTGATTTATATATTTAAACCAAAAGAAAAATTTGTAGAAACAAAATATTTATACGAATACAATTATTTGCATATAAACATTAAGAAAACAAAATTCTTGATTAATACAGTTATACATGATAAAACAATCAAATTTATTTAATTGTTTGTTTGAG